>JABUQX010048371.1:7500-45377 GCA_015478945.1 Trachelipus rathkii
TATGTCCGATGACCTTGCGTTAATACATAGCCGGTGCCAACTGCCAAGCTGCCTTTTCACGAACGGCAAGTTCAACTAGCTATTGAGAATATTTCACAATGGGTAACTCCATGGCTTCCGTTTTCTCCCACCAAAACATCAGCAGTGCTTTTAAGAAAAAAGGGAATCGAGAGAACTTGCCAGACCTTCTTCATGCGAACTAACCTATACGGTCAACTGCCCATCTCCTATACTGTCACAGGTCAAATTTCTAGGACTCATCTAGATGACCACTTAACATATGCCCCACATATTAAACACCTGAAAACAACTTGTCATCGCGCGCTATCTTGGGGCGCTGATCGAAGTCCCTTTTACGTCTATATGTTCGCCCTAGTTCGATCGAAGCTTGACTATGGCTCTGTAGTATATGACCTCCCCTACTCTCCTGCATCTGTTGGATCCCATACAAAACGAGGCGTCCGTATCTCCACTGGAGCCTTGCGATCGTCCCGGGTAAGCCTTTAAGTTGAAGCCAATGTGATGCCTCACTCTCTCTTCAAAGAGAATACATTATGTGTACAAGTTATTTCGTTTTCCAAACCCCAATACGTCTGCTCTGACACCGATTCTGAGGAAGATACCTCAGACTAATTACTGGCCTTTTGCGAACACGGTTCTTAACATCCCTTTACCAAAGGTGCTGCCTTTCTCATACGATGAGGGATACACACCTTGGACGAAGGGCACACACATTTGCTTGGCTCTGACCTTCATCTCCAAATCTAGACATTCTGCTGCTTGTTAAAGACATCAACCACCTTCCTGTCCTCATTCCCAGTTCATGATGATGTTACTACTCAGATTTACTGACGGCTCTAAACCGGGAACAGTGTGGGCTCATCTGCTGTCTTTCCTGATCGCAACCTTTCCCCTACCCTCCCCAGTCATGCTTCAATTTTCACAGAGAATTAATGGCTATATGAGTTGCGCTTTCTCGCAATTCTAAATCTTACCAAGGTCACTCTTATTGTCATTCTCATTCAGCATTCGCTCAGCGCGTACAAGCGCTTTAAAACCCCTTTATTCTAAAACAATGGTATCTACTGTGCAGCAATTTCTTCGGCTGCTCCATTCCCGCAAGAAACAAATTATTTTATGTTGGACCCCTCTCATGTAGGGGTAACTGGCAATGGAAATCGCTGACAGAGAGGCCAAAATGGCCAACTCCTCTTTTCGGAGTTGTTCCAGGTACCTCCCGGATGCATTCGACAAAGCCTACCTCCCATCAACCGATTCCTATCCTGCTCTCCGACAAAGTTTTCGATCTTATTGGCAGGAGCGCTGGACCGAATGATCAGAGAGCGAAACTTAGAAATATAAAGCTTAATCATCGGGGAGTGGTCTTCCTCCACCGACGAAAGCGCTTACACAGGTGATACTTGCACGGCTCTGTATTGGCCACACCAAGTTCACTCACAGTCACTATATGTCACGGAACCCCCTCCCATTTGCAAATTTCCGTAGTCATACCCGCAATCTGTTCGCCATATCTTCATGATTGTTCCCATCGGACCCCATTCGCCGCCGTCATTTTCCTACTTTACGATCTACACCCTCCAAAAGATTATCCCATAATCTTTTCCGAATCTTCCCACTTAGTAGTAATCTATTTTCTTTGTTTCTACAAGAACGTGAATAGTCTGTCATAAATATTTGAGTTTTATTCCTTCGTCATACTTGGAATTTAGAAATGCAGGATGTATTTTTTTAGTTTTATTTATTTTTATTGATTGACTGGGGCATTTCTCTATTCAAATTTTCCTTTGACGTTTGAAATATTGCTCCAGGACCCGCCCATGGTGTTGATTTTTCAACCCAGTGTGGCGGCTTTGTGAGCCGGTAGATTCATAAATAATATATTACTATATATTATATATATTATTTTATATATTATATTAAATATATATATATAAATATATATATAATAATATATATATATATATATATAATTATTATATCTATTTATATTATTATTATATGAGAGAGAGAGAAGAGAGAGAAGCAGAGAGAGAGAGAGAGAGAGAGAAGAGAGGCGAGAGAGAGAGAGCGAGAGAGTAGAGAGAGAGAGAAGATGAGAAGACAGAGAGAGAAAGAGAGAGGAGACGAGAGAGAGAGAGAGAGTCTCAGCAACGGGCAACTTTCCATATTGGAGCATAATATATATAATATATATATATATATATATAATATATATATATATATATATATATATATATATATATATATATATATATATATATATATTAAATATATTATATTTATATATATATATTCCGAAGGCACTTCATGCCCAGTGGTTCGCTCCCTCTTTGCCTCCATGTCACATTATTCTTAACACTGAGAGGCTCTCCTTATGACACAATCATAAACACTTTTACAGACAAACACTTCTTCTAAAAGGTTAGAGGGGCGGCTCCAAACACCCCCTCATCCATCATCCCCTCCCCCTATCACACTTGGGAGTTGACGACATATAGCCTCAGAGAGGCCTAAGGGTGACTTCCAAACACATGCTCCCATCACTCCCTCCTCTTCACCACTTAAGTTGATCGGCCACTCGTGGTGGGGTGACTTCCAAATACCAGCCCTCATCCACCCCTCCCCTTCTCACTAACTTGGAGTTAACGACCTCCTGTGGTGAGTGACTTAATTCAAACACGTCCCTCATACCCTCCTATCCAGCTTGGGTTGTACGGCCTATGTTTTATTGGGTTCATCCATTACGCAATTCACCTTCGCAGTGGTTTATTCTCGACCATACACTGTAGTGCCTGATGAACCAGTTTAGTAGGCATTCCCACAACTCTCAACCTTCTTCACATGTCCCCCATAGGCTTACGAGCACTCATTCGTATATATTCTTTTAATAACTCATAAAATGGTGAAACATAAACCTGCCTTGGAGATACTTAGACGGACGGCAACCAAACAATATATTTCGTTCACTCCTCCCTATCATCACTTGGTAGTTGACTGCCTCCGGTGCTGTGATTGGCACAGTCAAGACTTTGCAGCAGACTTGCTTTGGTGTGCGATCATTGTTTTTTTTTAATTCCTTCAACATTCGCGGTCTTTACTCTAATTTTCGCTTTGTAGAACACTACCTATCTTCATTGTTTTTAACCGAAACTGAAGTGCTTGAGCCCTGATAGCAAATCCCGCTCTATTCTCCCCTACTGTCATTATCCTCTATGTACGCAACAACGTTGCATGTTATCGTGTTTCTAATTCGGAATCTTCCGACCTTTCTATACCTTATAATTATGAATCTCTTGTCAATCTACAACTAAATTCATTTGTTTGTTTGCCTATCTTCTAACTCTACTGACTATTAAATTTTTCGACTATCTAAACCCAAAAATAGAAACACTCTCTCTTCAACTTTCTCTGAAATCATCATTCTTGATGATTTCAGCGTTCACCACTTTCCTTTAATTCTCAAAATAAAGCTGGTAAACTTGCCTACCACTTTTCTATTCTTACCTCAAGCAGTTGCTGCAGCTCCCTACCCGTGTCCCATATCTTCTTGGAGATGAACCAAACATTCTAGACCTTTTCGTAACCTCTAATTCTTGTTCTTATTATGTTAACCTCTTTCCTCCTCCAGACTCCTTTGATTACTTTCTTATCTAGTATTCTGGTCTATTTCTTCAAGTCTTCCGCATGAAAAACCCCTGCCTAATTCGACGATCTCGAAGAAACATTTTTTTACATTCGTTACTGCTAACTGGTCGGACTTGCGGTTGTACTTCTTTAATTTCCATGGAACGACTACTGCTTCCGTTGGAACGGTTCCATGGAGCTGTTTTGAATGCATTATCGAGGTGATTCTCTCGTTTAAATAGATCCGGAGGCGTACATTTCATATTCTCCTCCTTCAACTAAACCTAACATATCTTAGTTTAATTTTGTTTGTTCTCGTGCTTTTCACCAAAGGGATGCTTCCTTCGGAAATCACTGTCATTTTCAAACACGAGAAACAAACACAATTTATATTTCATCCCGAAATCATGCAAAATTCTCCTTGACACTTGAAACTCTTTTTTTTTCTTCTTAGAAAATTCATTAACTATTCTGGTTCCTCTTCCTCAAATCCTTTATGACAATTTGCAAAATAAAAATAAAAAAAATAAAAAAATAAAAAATTCGCTTTTACTTCTTTCCCTCCTCTACTCCTCTGTTGTCTTCGACGACACAGCTGCAGTTTTAGCTTCCGCTAAAGATGAACTTTTTTCTCAAACCTTTGCTTATAATTCCACCTTATTCCTCTTTCTCCACCTTCCTCCAACTCATTTATGCCTAATATAGTAATTTCTTCTAATGATATTCTGCTTTCTCTGTTTAATTAGCAAGGTAATTAGCAATTAGTAATTAGCATAGTTACAGATAAAAGATCAAATATGATCTATATCTTAGAAAAATTAAATATGGACAATGAGCAAGAATGTCAAAATTAAGACATTAAGACATTAAGAATATAGAGACAGTAAGAAGCCACATATGGGCCTATCGAGACTGTCCCAGTCAACCCACTCCTTATCTTAAAATGAAGAAGTACTAGCTTATTTTCAGAACGAGATGATTAAAGTATGAAAAGATAATGTTCCGAGGGTGTTAATATTGATTGCTCGCATGAGATAAGGAGTTCACGCTTTACAATACTCTTGCAGCAAATCTTATAAATAAGTCAAGACAAATAGAAAAAAAATAGCACGTACGTGTCCCAAAATTAATTGAAGTTTAAGGCGTCACAGTGAGAAAGTGAGACACAGTATAATTCTACTATGAGTGAGGTACAACTGAAATTTATCTCCCCAACAGTCAAGGAGAGCAAATTGAAACCCTCGAAGAATTATTAAAATATCCTTACCATGCAACAAAGAAAATTCAAACAGAGCTAGGACTTGACTGCTGGAAAATGTTATTAGAAAACAAGGAGAGATTTTAGAAAATGACAAAAATTCCTTGAAGGAAGGGGAAAAAAAAGGAAGGAATGTTAACTAAAATAAAAATAAAAAAATTCGGGAATCTATGTTGATCCATAGTTCAGCATCACCCTCAGATTGAAGATCTGATATTAAAATATAGGAATGCACTTTGTGAACTAAGACTTAAAATGGATAATACTATCGAACAGGAATCCCAAGTCGGTGTCAGATAGTTTATCAGTTAAAGGAATTCTCTCTTGTGGTATATTGTCAGGTGAAGATGAAGAAGTCAATTTTGACAGGAAATGAGACCAACTAGAGCATGTAGAGAAGCGATTGAAAAGTGATAGTCATTCAATAAAAGCCTTTCAATCCAAAAATCCTCTGGAAAAACATAAAGCTGAATTAATAATGTATTAGATGTCATAATGAAAATCTACCGAAATTCAATGTTAACGGAGGCAATCCCTCACTATCCCTAAAATTTTATATGATGTGGTTCTACACACTTAACAGCTTCTCCCTCACACTCAAAGTGTTGAGCGCCTTTCTCGGATTTCAAAAAATAATAAAATCCAATCTAATTAGACATCGTTAAGGCGAGTCTGTTGAAGCAGTTTATTTAAATGAAAACATTTTTTTAATAAAATTACATTACATATGCTCATGCATAATTCACACAGAGGAATTATTTTAAAAGTAGAAAGAGAAAGTAAATTATAATTTTTTTAATTTTCTATATATTTCTATATTTTCCATATAATCCATATTTTCTATATTTTCTAACCACTCCAGTGTTGTGTCATCGCCTTGGAGTAGAACAGAATAGCGAAAAAAATAAATTACCTCTATTATCTATATTTTCTATATGTTATCTATATTTCTATATTTTCAAAACGCTCCATATTTTCTATATTTTCTAACCACTCCAATGTTGTGTCGTCGCCTTTGAGTAGAACAGAATAGATAGAAAAATAGATATTCTCTAAGATAGATCGGATAGATAGATAGATAGATCGATTAGATTAGATAGATATGATAGATTTTCCAATGCCTGATGTTGGTAGAAGAATTAAGTTAAATTGACAATATGTTTAAATCAGAAAGAGCGTGCACGTATGTCGAAAGGAAAGGCCCTTAAAACTTCTCGCTCATACTGATTAAGTGTACCGCGTCGCAAGTCATGAAGTTCATCCCCTGGAGCTTCACAATACCTCTAACGGACCCCTCACTTTGGTATCATCGTCAATGATGGGGATTCAAGTTCCTTGAGGCCAGGCCCACTAACTACCCCCTACAACACAACTCTCCGTCATTCACTCCTATTATGCAAATTTCTCTATGAATCTCTGCCAAACTCACATTCGTTTACTTCAGAGACCCTTTAACTTGACTCAATCATACTCTTTCCTCTTTCTACCCAGCCGGTCCGTTCCTAGCACACCTCCACCACTATACATACTCCGCTTAACCAACCGACTATCATCCATTCACATCATTTGCGTCATATGCGCGAATCAACTCTCATGTACTTCTCGTTTATTTTTCTACATTTACCTCCTTTCTTCACATCCACACAACTCCTCTAATTAAAGTTCCATCTTCTATTTTATCAATTCTTCTCAAGCATTCTAACACCCCTAAGATTATCCATCTGAACGATTGTACTTAAGATCTATTCCTCTTATTCCAGACCATAGTTTAACTAATATACATTAATACCGGTGAACAACATCCTTTAGCAAACCTAAGGAATTCAATACTTATTATTAATTAATTATTTATTATTATTATTATTATTATATATTATTATTATTATTATTATTATTATATTAATTATTATTTATGTATTATTAATATTATTTATTATTATTATCTATTTTATTATTATTTATATTATATTATATTAATATTATTAATATTTTTAGTTTATTACTTTTTATTATTTTATATTATATTTTTAGTTTTATTATTTTTTTATTTTTATTATTCTTTTATTATTATTATTATTATTGATTATGTATTATTATTATTATTATCTTATATTATTATTATTATTATTATTATTATTATTAATTATATTATATTAATATTATTATTATCGTTGTTGCTGTTACTGATGGCATTATCCGCGTGCTATGAAAGCTAATAAATATGAAAGAAGACCACCTAATCATAGGAAAAGATCTTTATTATCTTTCATCCCTACTATTAATCCTATAATCATAATAATAAATAATAATGAATAATAATAATAATAATAATGATCAATAATATAATAATAATTAATTAATAATAATAATTAATAATAATAATAATAAAATAATAATATGAAAAAATGAAAATAATAAAATAAATAATAAATCACTAATAATAATAATAATAATAATAATAATAATAATAATAATAATCATATAATATAATAATATAAAACTAATAATCAAAATAATAATAATAATAATTATATAAAAATAATAATAACTAGAATAATAATGAATAATGAAAATAATGAAAATAATTAATAATAATAATAATAATAATAATAATAATAATAATAATAATTAATCAATAATAATAATATAATAATTAACTAATTATGTATAATCAATAATAATATAATAATAATAAAATATATGAAAAAAGGAAATAATGAAAATAAATGAATAATAATAATAATAATCAATCATAATAATGAATAATATTATAATTAATAATATAAATAATAATAATAATAATAATCAATGAATACTATAATCAATAATAATAATAATAATATTTAGAAATTTTTTATAATTTTTCTCCTTTTCTCTCTTTCACATATTTTTGTAATTTTTAGAATGCTTGTGAATTGATTCGGGTAACTTTAATTAAATTCTATTAATTACTTAATATTAATCCAATAATTATCTCTTAAAACCAACTAATGTAAATAAATTATGTTTATTCTTAGATGTTAACATGTTCTTGTAAAGCGTTTGTTCAAATCTCATTTCATCTTTTCGGCACACTTACCGCATTTCTTATATCAAAGTCTTACTTCGTACATTCTATTCATCATATAAAGTCTTATTTCGGCACCTTCTAATTCTATAATATCAATGTCTTATCTTCGATACTTCCTAATATTCATATACGAGTCTTATCATTTGACACATTCTATTTCATATATAAAGGTACTTAGTAGTTTGTGTGGTGTAGTCGAGACGACAGCTATGTACTATTCTTATATAAGAGTCTACCTCCTTTCGGATACATTCCATTTCTTTATATCAAAGTGCCTTCATCTCTTCGGATACATTCCATTTCTTATATCAAGTCTTATCTCTGGAACACTTTCTTCATTTCTTATGTCAAGTTCTTATCTTTCGGACACATTGCCATTTCTTATATCAGTCTTTATATTTGTTTACATCTTATTTATGTGCGTATAAGTGACTCTCCGAACATCAAGAAGTTCGATAAATTAAAGCTAACGACTGCCATGTTAACCTCTCTGAATTCATATCATGTCTCGTGGGAGAATTAATTACTCCCGTATATAATAGGATTTTTTTCTCAGATTAAAACTTGAAGACAGAATACATCATCGTTTTAATCTTGCTTAATATCACACCAATTTTTATTTTTATGAATGAATTATCCTAGAAAAAATCAGATTAGCACTAATCAGTGCTCTTAATTCATGAACTTTTTCGATCAGCGATTATTCTTTATATCACTTCAAATAAAATGAATGGACGTTAATTTGAATTTAAAAAGAAAAGTATTGCATTTCTTCCATACACTTTCGTATATTCTTGTCATAACTTCTGGTTAACTACAATTAGAGAGAAGGTCTTTTAGAGTACAATTAGATGTAATGGCTGAATCTTATTGGTAATTTCATTAATTCTATTTTGACGTACAACGGTATCAGAGTAATAAGAACATATAGAGGGTTTTTTTTTTTGGGGGGGGTGGTGGGGGGGTTAGCGTGTTTTGCAGAAAACATTTTCAAAAATCAGGGAATCACGAAATAGAATTCTCATATTTTTACTTAGCTTTTTGTGGAGTCTCACCTTCTTTGTAAGTTGATAATTGTGACGATCTTATTCCAATTTACGATTACTCAGCTATTGCGATAACAGTTTCTCTTACCTAATTACCCATTTATTCCATTCTCTCTCCTCTCTCTCTCTCATCTCTCTCTGCTCTCTCTCTTCTCGCTCCTCTCTCGTCTCTCTTCGTCTCCTCTCTCTCTCTCTCTCTCTCTCTCTCTTGTCTTCTCCTCTCTCTCTCTCCTCTCTCTCTCCTCTCTCTCTCTCTCTCTCTCATATCTCTCTCTCTCTCTCTCTCTCTTCTCTCATCTCGTCTCAATGGGAATAATTATTTTTTCCAGTTTCCTTTTTGTATCAAAATTAGAAAACATGCATTTGTTGGGAAATCGTAATTCCTCCTCAAATTGTATTATTTTTTTCTTTCTAAAGAAATCATTTTGTAGTAACTTTAGCGCTCTAATAAACTTTAAATACAAAACTTTAGAGAACTTTAAGAAATTCTTAGTTAATAAGAGAGAATAGGAAATAGGTCGTTTACTTGAAATTCTGGTTTTTTCAATTATTCTAGTTGGGCTTTTTCGAACACTTGTTTTCTTTTATTATCACCCTGGTCTCTACTATAAATCTGGTTCTCTGCTATTAATTACTTATCCAGGTTCGGATCTCATTGTCGTCGAAATATACATAAATAGGCATACCGGGTTCGTAGTCTTACATAAAACTTATCATGATCCTCAAACATTTCAAATAGACCAAATTCCACCAGCATGTTGTTGGTTCACTCGGTCAAAAAAACTCACAGTGGATTTAAATTACAAGTAAGCATACCCAAAAGTGAAGTTGATTTTGATAGAGGTAAGATAAGATAGATACCGATACGAAAGATAGATATGTAATGATACGATTAATGAAGATTAGATATGATAGATAGATAGATAGATTAGATACGATAGTATAATAGATAGATGAAAGAGATAGAAGATAGACTAGATTAGATAGAGTGTTAGGTATTGAGTCACAAAAACCACACAGGGCTTGGTTACGTTTTTTCAAAAAGCACACACTGTGGGTTGGTTGACTTGCTGATATATTAACCGTGGTTTGACTACTAGCATAATTATTGACAAGAGGTTGTTTTTACTGACCACAAACCATACTGGTTATTAACTTGTCAAACATAGAAAGAGGACTGGTTTATTAGTCATGTACATTATCACTGTCGGATTGAATTACATATCAAAAGATCACAGTGGTTGGATTATCTATTATTAAAAAAAAATACGTTGTGTGTACGCATTATTGACAAAGTAAACTGGATGTTTTTCTCCCACCCTGGTTAATGACAATACAAAAAGAGGACAACAAGGAGAAGACAGACCCATAATATACTTGTGTGTTTAGATTTTTTTTGACGATAGATAGAAAAATGGAATTTAATTGAATCATAAATTTAAGTCAGGCTTTTCAATGGAGCCTCTTTTAACTACTGGTTTACAACTATCTATTATCAGGTCAGACAAATGTAATAAATACAATAATAAATAAATAAATAAAAAAGGAAATTAAAACCCACCTGATTCTTCGAATTAAAAGTAAACATTGCAATTTGAAGAGATAATTAAATAATCAATAATAATTAATAATAATAATACATATAATTAATACTAATAAATAATAATAATAATAATAATAATAATACTATAATTAATCGGAGATATGATATATGCAATGGATGTTATATGGTAATAATTATTTGTATGAGATGATTTTGTGGATAAATGCTGATGAATGATGATGATGATGATTACTACTACTACTACTACTACTACTACTGACTACTACTACTACTACTTACTTACTTACTACTACTAACTAATAATAATAATCAATAATATATACATAATAAAAGAATAATCTAATAGGGAATCGAAATAAAAATGACAATAGTAATAATAAATAATAATAGATAATAATAACAGAAGAATAATATATATAAAATAATAAATAATAATAATCATAATAACTAATAAATAATAATAACCAAAATATAGTAAAAGGCAAACAGAACAATGACAAAATTTTTATTGTAATAAAATTCTCAAAAATTTTTTTTCACAACAACCAAAAAAAAAAAAAAAAAAACAAAATGAAGAAAGAAGGCATCCTCCCCTTCAACCTCTTTAAACTGACACACTGTTTGGACCAAACCTCGTTCTCAGTGCCACTTTATCTCGCAATTCAACTGCTCAAATATTGCGAATAAAATAATATAAAACTTCAATGAATTAAATAAAGTATTAAATAAAAATTTCAAAAAAGGAAATTAATACAGAACAAAGAAACATTATAAATTATATATTGGAATATATATATTATATATAATAATATACTATATATATATATATATATATCATATATATATATATATATACTATAAATTATATATATATATATATTATGATAATATATATATATACTATATATATTATATATATATATATATTGTATAGTATAAGTATATATATATTATATATATCATATATATATAATAATTATATATATATATTATAATATATATATACTATATAGGTATATATTATATATACTATATATTATATATATATATTATAATATATTATATATTATTATATATATATATATATAGTTAGCCATAGCGTAACACGCACACACACAACATCACAACACATACACACTACCACACATACACACAACACACACACCAGACACACACACAACACACACACACACACACCCACCACACACAACACCACACATCACTTGGATTACCTTTTTGGTGCCAGTAATTTTAGTGATTATCATTAACCTGGTAATTGTTATGTGCTAAAAAACCACCAAATTTTTCTCTCGCTTCAAAATAATAAAGAGAGCTTCTCTTCTCTTCTCTTTCTCTCTTCTGCCTCTAATAGATCATCTTTTTGCATGATCAACGCAATCTTGGCACTCGCACCCCTACTCAGGCAGGCATTTTTGGGTTGGTATTTATTTCCTTCTCTCTCTCTCTCTCTTTTTTCTCTCTCCGTCTATTTTATTCTCTGATCATCTCTTTGCTCTCTTCTCTCTCTCTCTATCTCTCTCAATCTCTCTCTCTCCTCTCTCTCTCTTCTCTCTCTCTCTCTCTCTCTCTCTCTCTCTCTCTCTCTCTCTCTCATTCTTTTTGTACGTTGATATTAATTTTAGATTCGTTTCATTAATACTTTTTAATTTATTTTTTTCTTTTTTTTTCTTTTTTATCGTTGAATTTAAATAATTGAACTTGTATCTTTTTTTTATTATTAATGTTTTCACTCAAATATTTTTCTTATTCTTTCCTATTTTAATATATTTTTTTCTTCCTATTACGTTTTTTCTCCTTTATTCTTCCTTCAATCTGTCTACACCTTATTCCCTCCTTCCTCGATTCCTCCCCTTGTATCTCCCTCTGTCTCCCTCTGTTACTTTGGCTTCTAAGAAAGCTTGGCAATCTCAGTCATTTAAGAGGGACGGCAACAGAAAGATCAGACCTATGTAGAATCTTGGAGAAGTTGTTAAATAATAATAGTAATGGTTGCTGCTGTTGATTGCTGTTCTCATTCTTCTGTGAAATTGTGTAAAACTGTTATAGTACCGTATTAAAACTGTAGTGTCATCAATAGTTTAAAGACTGGTGTCTACTAATTAGTTAACTGCTCAAATAAAACTGTTAAAATTAAGCCAATATCATTGTTTGTATTAGAATATGCTGTTGTAATATTTATACAAACAGTATTATTGTGTTTGTATATATTTATATATATATTTAGGTGTATTGGTGTATTAAAGTATATTATTTCTGTATAGTGTAGAATTTGAAGTTCTGGTTTTGTGATATAGTGCCTATCGTGTAATTATTGTGCTTCTTAAGAGCAGCAAGAGTGTTGGCTTGACGGTTGTTTTGTAGAGATATAGCACTAATTACTAGGTAAGGATTGTTTATTTTCATTTCAAAGTGCAGAATAGAAGTTCTATTAACTACTGGATGCCACATTAGACTGCTTTGACATATCAAAAAATATTACTAACAAATCTTTTAAAATTACTATTTTTTTTTTTAGCAATTAGTGTTTATTGTCAGACACACACAACAGAAAAAAGGTATTTAAATTATAAAGGTAGGAGAGGATTGATAAAAATAAAATTCTTACCAACTATTTGATGATTGTGAAGAGTATATATGATAAACTGTCAAAGGCTATGCTATAAAACGATTGACTATTAAGTAGAATGTTATATGACAAATTTTGAACTTACTGAAAAATGCTAATTACTGAAATATATTTATTTATTTGACAGAAGAATTTCATTAGAAATATTAGGAAATTTTCAAGCCTTCTTTTAAGCATTGTCTTAATTGTCATAACTCTTTCAAGAAGTTTCTTCTTAGACCAAACATACATTTCTGGTAAGTTTTGACAAGATATATAGTTTTATTATTTATGTCAAGGTTAATTTTCACAACAGCCTATAACAATAATAAGTAATATCTTTTTCTTTTCCTCATTCTAATTTTAATTTGCTAACTGAAAATATCGATTTTTAAAAAAAAGCTACAATGCATATAAAATAGATCCTAATGATAATATAAAATCAATTTCTTCATAATAATATAATAACAGCTCTGACATTAATCTATTAATATGCAATACTTAGAAATAATAATAACTATATAATATCCTTACCACTGAAGAAGCTTAGAGAATTTCAACAAATGTTACTACTACTTTCATCATCATCATCATCATCATCATCACCATCATATCATCAATAGTAGCAGCTTATCTATTTTATATATATTATACTCATAAATATATATATATATCTACCCTATTACTATATATTATATATATACCTTTTATATATATACTACTCACACTTTCAATCTATTTTCACTTAACTACCTTTATATATATTATCATTATATATATATACTATCACTATATATATACTCATTTCATTCTCACCACATAATTGGAAATATTTACGAGTAGGAGGGCCTTATTGATGAAATTTTGAAGGAATCAATAGAAGATACAAAAGGTTGCTGTTAAGAGAAATTTCATTATATTTACAAGGTATTCTCATTTCATTTCTTAAATATATATATTAAGAAAAGTTTCTATTTAAATTAAATTTCTTCTTAACCAAACCTTTGTATCTTCATAATTGATTGCCTTCAAATTTCCTTATCCCATTAAGGCCACTCCCTACCTCTTCGGTCACAATTTCAACTTCTTACATCATCCATCCTACCTTCAGTCTTGATCACCTTGCACCGTCACTTCCTACACATTTCCTATATATATATTATAATAACTATACTACTTAATTATTCAATTATTTATAAAATTATTCTAATATTTACTTATATATGCACACTACTCTCATCTCTACACATTACTAACTTTTACACAACTCTTTCTTTTCCGATACTCCCTCCACTAACTTCTTTCTATCAATAACTATCTATTTCTCTTTTCTATATGTTCGCAATATAATACAAAAACCAATATTTTCGAACTGGCTCGTAAGCCAGCGAGTAGTTAAAGATATAAATGACTCGTTTTGAATATTTAGCTATCCATATATCTGTAGATCATGTACTGATCCAGCCTTAGATAACGTTTCGAATACTGTCTGATCCAAATTTACTGTATGAAGTATGGTAACATCTATCATCTTCTCTACAAAAAAAATATTTTTCTAACATCACGATTACACTTTTTTCGGTTGAAACATGGGCAACAAGTTTCTATGAGTCCCTTCTTCTTCAAATGATTTGAATGGCTGATAAACCATCATTGCAATAAAATATTATTTTTTCTGATAAAAGAATTGCCTGTGTTTTGGGGTCCCATTGGAAATTATGGCAAATTTTTGGGGTAAGAGAAATTTTCCTCCAAGACCACTTGTTGTTTCACGGGCTTCGATCTCTCGCTTTTGTGTGTCCAGTGCTCTAGAAAATACAGGATTCTTCGCCCTTTTGGACCAAAATCCCTCAAATTTTTGGACTCCCAGATATTCTCTTCGTGATGATTTTCCATATGTTTATGAAGTGGCGTTGGTATTACTGTTTTGGTGCTCCTCCTAGTTTTATATTTTTGTGCTATTTTTCCACTCTATTTAAAGATTTTGTAACATTATTACATAATTTAAAATATCTTTTACGAATGATGGCCATTTTAAAAACTTCTTCTGAGGTTATTTTATTTGTGCAATCTTGTAACAATTAATGCATATATAAATCTCTCCAATCACGCACACTTCTGTTGGTGAATATATATAATACTATCTCACTTATATATCTCCTCCTTTTTTATCTACTCTAACTTATCATCCTACTCTACTATATACCTTCTATATATATATTACTAATACTATATTATATACTATATATATATTATTCTATATATAGTTAATCAGGAAGTTCCATTAGCAATTCCGAGCCTCCGGCCGGCAATTTTTTAGGGATTCCCGTCTCCAATTTCGGTTCCGGCCGGAATCGAAATTTCAGTTCCGGTACACCCCTATTCTCTAATATATTAATAATCTAATATTTATATACTATAATATACCTATATATACTATTTATTATATCTATATAATATATATACTATTATATAATAATATATTTGACTAATTCACTATATATATATATTCACTATATAATTATATATATATATATATATATATACTATATATATTACTATATATATATATACAATATTATTATTATATATATATTATATATAATCAATATATATATATATATAAATATCTTCGATATTTTACTTATTTTCTTTCTTTCAACTTTAACTATTATATTCAACTTTCTATAGAGTTGAGTATATATAAATATATATATATATATATACATGAATCTGTACTATTCAATTTCTATATCTATATATATATTTCCTTTATATATATATATATAAATATATATATATACTATATTATATATATATACTACTCTATATTATATATATATATATATATTACTACAATATCAATATAATACTCATATATATACTATTAATAATAATACATATATATTACATATATATTATATATATTATATATATAACTCTCTTTCTATATAACTATATATCTATTTCTATTATAACCTTACATAACTATCATACTACCCAACGAATACTATTATTAATCCTTCATATAATATATATTAATTCTTACTAATATATCTATACTATATAATATATATAATATACTATATAACTTATTATATATATATATATATATAATAAAATTATACATAAATCCTATAAATAATTTATACTTATAAATTTTTAGACCAGTATAATTATGTTATCATTCCTCAAATTCTAAGAAATATCATTCTTTCTATACTATCTCCTTCTATATAAGATATAGTACTTGATAGTAATTTCAATGCTCTTTAAAAAGAACAAAGATATTAGTTACTCACTATATTCTCTATATCACACTCTCTACTCATCCTACTCTCCTTATTATATATAATAATAAATATATATAATATATAATATCTTCATATTTACACCATTAATAAACGTTAACTATAATATTTTCTTTTATATATATGATATATAATATATATATATATTTTAATATTGTAAGCCAACATATTGTTCTCATTATTACTACTAACTATATATATTAATATATATTATATTATTATATATATCTTCTTTATATATAATATTATATATATATATACTATATATATCTCTTATCTATATTTACGATAGGTAAATGCTGAAGGACTCGTGCCACTCGTCTTTCCTCACAGTCTCATTCCTCAATTATATATATATATTATACTTGTCTTATACATTATATATCTCATTAATCCAATCACAGATCATTAACCTTTTGTCTAAGTTATATGCTCTTCTAATTACAGGATGATTGCTATGTTATCCTACGTCATCATATAATGATTTATTATATATATTATATAATATAATGTATATTTTGTAGAATAGTACATTATTAATAACAATTTCCTTATTAACCTTTCAATAATATCAATAAAAGAGGAGGAGAGGAGAGAGAGAGGAGGGAGAGAGAGAGAAGAGAGAGAGAGAGGTGAGAGAGTTGCACACAAAGAGAGAGAAGAGAGAGAGAGAGAGAGAGAGAGAGAGAGAGAGAGAGAGAGAGAGAGCAGAAGAGAGAGAGAGAGAGAGAGAGAGAGAGAGAGAGTAAATAAATGAAAGAAGGCATTAAATATGTACGTAAATGAATAATTAAGCATAGAACAAATGGATAAATGAAAAATTAATTACTAATCTACAAGACAAAATGTAAATGAAAACAAAAGTTTTTTTTAAAGGGAGGAAATCTTTTCCTTAACTCTTATATAAAAAAGATCTTCCGAACTTAAATTTAAATTTGTTTGAAAGTTTGGTAATGTATTTAACGAGATATCTCAATGTGTATTACAAATAAATGTTCATTTTTCATTTACAAAGTGTTTTATTTTTATTTATTTTTTATTTTTACAAATCCTCTTCTTCCATTGCTTATTCTTTATTTCCTCAACAAAGGAACAAACTCTGAAAGTGATACGGTGGAACTGTCAAAAAAGATTCGCGAATTTTATTTTGAAGAAATGTTTTCCTTTAATTTCAAATCTGTATATTTTTAAAGTTCTCTCAAGCATAAATCTTCGCTGCATTTACTTTCTAACAAAATAAGAGCCGTATAACTTTTATTCCAGGTATTGCGCAGTAAAAGGATATATATATATATATATATAATATATATAATATATATATATAATATATATATATATACTATATATATATATATATATATATAATATATAATTTATATACTATATATTATATATTAGTATATATATACTATATATTTATATATATATAGTATATATATATATATATATTATATAACTATTATATTATATATATAATATATATAATATAGTATATAATACATATAATATATATATTATATATATATATATATAATATATTGAATATTACATATATTATATATATAGTGTATATTTATATATATAGATTTGTTATGTATTATACCTATGTGTATATATAGTGATATAGGGAGTGAAGGGCTGTCGTGCTCTTTTAGTATAACTTAGAGTATCTATTTATATTAGAGACTTAGATTATTATCTTACTATCTATTACTACCACTATATATACTCTTCTGTAGGGTATATAAATTATTATTAGATAAATTAAATCATTGGTTAGAATATATGTTTATTATATATCTAGTTTATATTGCCCGCACTCGTAGAACTGAGATTATATATTATAATAATATATATTCATACAGATATAATATTATATATATATTTATAATAATATATATTATATATTATATTAATAATATATTTATATATTATAATATATTATATTATTAATCATATATATATATATATATATATATATTATAATATATATCTTATATATAATATAATATATATCTATATTATATTATATAATATAAATATAATATATATATTTCAAAATCTAATCTACCAGGTAAAGGACCCTTTTAGAGGTATGTTCATAACACCTTCGCTTAATATAGGAATTAAGGATTACCTCTTATATATATATTATAAATATTATAATATATATATATTATAATATATATTATAATATTATATAATATCTAATCGTAATATATAATATTATATACATTAATATATATATAATTATATATTATATATATATTTATATGAATTATATTAATATATTATACTTATATAATATTAATATATTAAAATATTTTATATAATATATATAAATATATTAAGTATCAGTAAATATAGTATATATATTAATATATATTAATTATATATAATTATAAATATATATATATATATAATATATATAATATTATATAATAATTAATATATCATATTAAATTATACTATATTATAATATATTATATAAATTATGTATATTATAAATATATATATATTTATATATATTATATATTTATAATATTATCATATATTAATTATATATATATTATATTTCTTATATTTTTATAATTTATATATTATAATATATTAATTAATATAATATTAATATATATTAATAATATATATACTTATTAATTATATTATAAATTAAATAATATATAAATTAATATATATATTAATATATTAATATATATCATATATTTATATAATATATACTATTAATATAATATATATTAATATATCTTATTATATATATATATTTAATATTAAATTTTAATAATTATATATTCTCTCTAGCAGCTACACCCTGCCCAAAGATTATCATTTGGTACTAAGCTTTGGGGATCACTGGAGCACGCTTTCGGCTTCCTTCTGGCGATAAAAGTGGGAGCTGTAATCGTCGATGGGATTGTCGTGGGTTTGAATTTCTACGACTAAATTATCTTTTTTCTCCTCAAAATCCAATGGTTCGATCTGTGCTTGTTCACTATGCCTAATTATCATATAGCTATGAGACAGTGACGTATTTCGGGGTTGAGAGAATAAAATTCTCAATTCTCGCTAATCACTCTCGCCTAATTTTCATTCAGTCTAAGAAATCGATTGGCAAGCGGATATTCTCTTACGCAGTAGCAAAAGCGGACTTCATATATAACTGAAAGTGCGCTGACCTCTACTTCTGTATCTTCCTATCTAGAATAATTCTTTCCTGACACTCTTGCTACAAAAACATTTCTAACAAACTTTTTGATAAATCATTCCACTTTTCCTCCCTCATATTTCGCTCTGATGGTTTCTGTTATGCTAATTATCCAACTTGAAAAAGAGTCAAATCTTCATTCTGGCCTCTACTAAATTTATTTCCACTCTAACCTCAACCCTGGACGACTTCTGGCATTCCTATCTTCCTCCTCTCTTATCTCCTCTCAGGTGTCCTAATATGGCTCCTATTTGCCTGAGCTTAATTTAATGGGTGCATTGGACTTTCTGAAATTCATATGAACGTAAGGAAGGCGGGTATTGCCCGGATGGCATTCCACCCTGATTGAGGGAGTGTGACTTCAGTATGACAACCTCCGCCCTATCGTTTCAACTCATATTCTCTATGCTCGTCATACTCTAGCACTTTCACCTCAGTGCTGGAAGCGCGCATTATGTCACCTATCCGTAAAAATAGGAAAGCCGCTCCGATCCTTACTAACTATCGCCCTACTTAGACTTAAACTTGTATTCATTATCTAAAATCTATTGAAACCCTTCTCAACTTCTACTTCTTTAGACCATCTTGGAATACTGTCATCCTCTTTCCGATACATAGTACGTAGCTTTCGGCCGCTCGAGGTCTACTGGGGGTGATATAACGCGTTCACTATTTAATCAATGTTTTAGTCGGGTTTTTCCGCCTTAGGGACACTACGGGAGCTATGCGAGGGTGGCGCTTGGTGAGCATATTCAACAGCTCATTGTGACCGGGTATTGGGCAGGTCGCGTCCATCTGTGTGCTGCTCACAGAACTCGCCCCTCCTTATGGGGTGCCTCGTTCCTTTCTCTTCGGTGCTTAGCTTATGTGTGCTAGGGGCTTGTCTTTCAAATGATCGCTCAGGGCTCAATATCGGCTGGTTTGTTGGATTGGGCTGGCTGGACTTTCTTCTTTGTTCTGGGTCGAAGGAGGTGGTGGTTCCTGGTGTGTGTTAGGAGGGTTTCTGTATGTGTATCGCTCCTAGATCTTGTGTTGATGTTTGACTATTGTGCCTTGCATGTTCATTACAATTGATCTTTTTTCTCTTCTCCAACCCTTCATTCTTTAACTCTATCCACATCATATGCCACGATGACTTCGAACGCGCATATACATTTATACACATAATTTATCAATTCTGCTCCCTCTTTTTACTTTCTAGAATTTGTCCTTTTCGTCTTAACCTTTTGGGATTCCATTCTCGGGCTTGATCTTGTGACAGAAATCCGAGGTGGGGTCGTCTTCAACCTTGTGAATTATTTTAATATCTAATTTATATATAACACCAACTTTCCCATAGTAAACTCCCTCTCTATAGACACCCTTTCTAATTTCGTTTCTTTTTTTCGACGGTTCCTCGTCTTTTCATTGTGACATACTTAATATACCGAGAATAAGCTTGCAATATATAATTCAAAATATAATGTTCTTTTGTGAAACCACCAAAATCACAAAACGGATAATGCTTCATGGCGGCCTCAAGAAAAACTCTGGGATGTGTTTAAGACTTGCGAGACATATTATTTTTTTCCTCATATCTCTCACGATATATATTCCTAGCTATTACAATGGGGTCTCAGCACACGCCCTTGTATCGGAGTACTGCTCTTCATATCTGGGAGGGCTCTGGTTACGCAGGCTTTATAGGATAAAAGAGAGATATAGAAAGAAAAAGGGCCAAAAAAAGGACTTGTAAATCGATATCCACTAGTAGCTTTCTAAGTTAAGCTAGAACACACTATCTTACGTATGACGAGCGCGATGTTTGGATGCTTTATCTCTTTTTACTCTTATAGGTACCAGTAGCGGTCTAGTGCTCGAGGGAATTTTTCCCCACTTCGTCGTACCATCCTACTTTATGAGCCCACGAAGCTACAATGGGGTGCTGTTGTCGCACTCTGATTTTTTTTGTTTGTTTGTAATATTTTATATTTAATCTCTGCTACTTCTGTTTCGTTGCAGAGCACTCGTGAGTGACACGTATCCATTTACTTTGATACACGCCTGCTTTCTCTCTCTGTGTACTGAGATAAGTATTTTCTCTTCACACATCGTCTCATTTTATGTTCTTAGCTTGGAAAGTTTAATATTCTACTCTTATGTTATAAATAGATCATCGGATGATCCTGTGCTCTGTTTCTGGTGTAATACGTTTGCTGTTCTATTGTGTCTGATTATATTTTAGATATAATCGTAATCATATATTCAACTTACTCCGTCTTCATCACTTGGATATGAGACATCTGCCACCGTGTGCTGATGTCGTAGTCATATGTTGTTTATAATTTATTACATTATTTCTTTCTTTAATTTATATTCATTCTATATCTTTTTCTTTTTTCATTTTTTAATTATTTGGCAAAAGTTGTAATTAAAATTTTAGTTTATATTATAAGATTTTCAGATTTTATGGGTGAATTCTTATCAGATAACACTCGTATGCAAATACTGGAACTTACTAACTAAATACATAACTTTAAACCTAAATCATTAACACTAATCTAACTAACTAACTTATGATAAATAACTATTAATTGCATAATTTAGTTATTTAACTTAAACTATCATAACTATAACTCTAATTAACTAAACTATACTATACTAACTTAAATTCATTTACTGCATTGGCTAGTTTTAATAACTAACTTAAACTCTAATAGCGATAACTAACTAACTTAAATACTACTAATCATATACCTACATACTCACTATTATTACACACCACCTCACTTATATTATAATCACTAACTTGAACTTAACTTAACACTTACACTTAAACTAATAACTAACTATAACTCTATTCATAATCACTAACTTTAATTAACTAACACTAATTATGAGCTATTTAATGATCTATCATAGCTACTTTAAATTAACTAACTAACCTTAATATAACTAATAACTGCATTAGATAATTCATAACTAACTATAACTAACTATACCTAACTAACTAACTAACTAACCTAACTACTACAACTAACTATAGGCCTTTGTTTATAAAAACTATTCTAACTAAGTAACTAAATATCTGTTTGATCATAATTTAAACAAGACTTTAATTACAGAATCTGTTTGGATTAGTAATAACTAATACCGAAAGGAAGCAGAAGCGGCAGAAATGTTAAGTTTTACTATCTTAATTAACTGCACTCATTATAGTTTATAACTTACATAACTAACTGACCTAATACTTAACATAATATAACATAACCCAAAATTAATGGGTTGTATCTCTATAAGAACATAACATCTAGTCTAACCAACTAATTGTTATGACATACTTAAAGTAATTATTAACCTCTAACTACTAACTTAATTACATAATCTAACTAACTTAACTAACTATTCTCAATACTAACTATTTACTAAACTAATTACTATTAATTATCTATTATTAACTAATATTATGATAACTAACTAACTTAACTTAACTATAAACTATAATCATAACTTAACTTAAACTAACTTAACTTAACTAACTTATTAACTTTATTGTGAAGCTTAAAACTTATAACTAAAGTACTTAACTTAACTATTACTTATTACTATATAATACTAAACATTAATAATTACTAACTAACTATAACTACTTAAAACTATATCACTCATACTACTCATAACTAGCTCATTAAGTAACTAAATTAACTAATTCAATCATGATGTTGCTTAATAGTGTAACTAACTTCTAAAATTACTATCAATTAATAATATAATAACAATTATAACTAATACTGAATTTTCACTATGATTTGTATATTACTATTAATACTATACCATTAATATAACTTATATAATAGTACTTATTAAACTATAATACTATTATAACTACTAACTATACATATAATTTTACTATAATTTATTAACTATTTATATATATATTATTAAAACTATACTATAATATAATACTATAAGGAATTAATATAATATTATCATATAAAGCTAACTTAAACTGGCATTTATGATAACTTACTCACTTAATACTAACTAACAATAATCAAATAACTTAAACTTAAATATTTTTTAACTTATTAACTTACTAACTTAAATATATTATTAATTACTATTAAATTCAAACTTATCTCAGTTAAGGAACCTCTTTGAGCATTTGGGACCGATTACACTGCAAGCCTTTTATACTTCGATTAAAGGCATTTGAACTATATATTATAATTAAACTTAATTAATCACTCATATAAACTCTTTTCATTGTTAACTTAACTATTAATATAATATGTTAAATATATCATAACTATTAACTACTTATATATATATATAACTAACTATATATATATATATATTAAATACTAGACTATATATCATATAATATACTATATATATATATCTTATATAAACTTTTAATTGGAATGGTATCAGTGAATTAGCCTTAGGTGGTCATACACTAGCCATTTAAATGATTAAGATTACATTCACTCATGAAAACATAGGAGAGTTAAAAATTCTATAGCACAGATTAGAGGAAAGGAGAAGTTAAAACAGCTAATCAATTTAGACTTCTCAATCCCCAAACAAAAGTCACAAAGTCTCCTTTTGTGTTCTTTAGTATACCGTAAAGAGTAAGGGCAATGAAATGCAAAACCAAAACCCTTGAGCGTGTGGAGCTGTTGAAAAGAGTCAACTTAGAGAAAGACTCAAAAAAGTGATCGATATATCGATATTTTTGAATTTTCAATTCATCGGAATTGAATAATTTATTTGATGTTTTATCATCGAAATACTTTTTATCATAAATATTTTATCATCGATACTTTTTCCGTCTATCGAATCACCGATATCTTTAATTTCACCATATAAAAAAGTTTCTCATTTATATATATATATCAAATATATATATACTTATAATTATATTATATATAAGTACTAAACTAATCACTATAGCTAATATAAATATACTATAACTTTATATATAATACAAATCATATTTATAATAAATAACTATATAATAATTATATATATATATACTACAAACTACTTATATAATAACTTAAGCGGATATATATTATATATACTATAGTATACCTATCTTACTATATAAATATTAAACTTAATAATAAATATAATATATAATATAATAATAATAATACATATTAAATCTAATTTTATATATTTAATATATTATATATAATCATTATATTATATATAATACTATCAATTTATTATATATATTCACCATTATACTAGTATATATGTATATATATAGTATATGTGATAATAGCGTGGGATACTAATGTAACTCACGTAATCCCTCAGAATAAACTAAACAGGTATAGCTACTAGCTTATTGCTTGATATTACCATATTAATTATATTATATATATATATACAAATACCTATATTAGGTATATATCTATATATATATATATAGTAAGCCCTATAAGCTCATATAATATATATATATATACGTAATATTGATATATATATAATACTATTTGTATTCTTATATATAATACTATATATCTATAATATATATATATATATATTTATTTACGGTGGATATAATATATATATAATAATATCTATTAACTATATTACTATATATATATATATAATAATATATATATCTCATATTAGATCGTATATAAATTCATTTATTTTATATTAGGACTTTTCGTGAATAATACTAATAACATTATGTAGTTAAGCATAATACGAAGCGTAGTATTATGAGTCTGACATTTATAGTACTATCATTATTCTTATTAGCTTGAAAATTATATTTTATAATCATGTTATTTATGCGCTTATTATTACGTTTTTTTACGTTCGAGGTTACTAATAAACTGTAGTATATATAGTATAATTACTAATATACTATTATTATTTATACTATATACTTATATATCATATAATTATGTAGGAACTGTTTTGATTTTGTGTAGTGGTCCAGGAATTCACTATGGGTTAAATTCAAAGGTTTCTGTAAAAGGTTCAGCATAGTTTTTGCTGGGCACTACTCGGAACTCGAAGTTTATGCTTCTTGAAAGAGTGGCGTTTTCTGGGATAATCTGAATCATGTTCTTTTGGGGATGGGGGTGAGTAGGAATTTCAGACATGGCATTTGTGTTGAACATAATAATGGTTTGGTAGGGTGATGGCAGAAAAAGAGGGTGGCATTTTAGACAGGGTGGCTTCTGGTGGTGTTCTGGGAGAAAAGTGAGAATGGTAGGAAGGTGATTGCTTGCTCGTGGGGCGACGCACGATAGGTGTGTAAGTAATCACTTACTTTAAACACAAGAGTAATTTCATAGTAACTAGAGAGTTGGGGTGCTAGGAGATAATGGTAATCGGAAGCGAAAAGTATGAATTGATTTTGTTGTAAGGCGGAATGCAAGATATGTGTATGGCAAGCGGTTTAAGTAGAAAAAAACACGAGAGTAATAAATAGCCCGGTTCTTTGGGATCTTTGATACACTGATACCTAAAACGCCTCAATTGAAGGTCACTCACGAACGAATAGATGCTTCTCGGGTAATTGATACTAAGTGTGGGAAGATAAGTGTAATACGTAAAAAGATGCATCACGTAGGGCTAGGGAAAAAAAGAGGGTTATATGTACATTTTGGGACAGCGAGGATGAATGGGGACTTTACAAGGGAATAGGAAGCTCATTTGGAAGGAAGCGCGAAATGAAGAATTGAGAATAAGGGGAATCTGCTTAGAATAATATTGAATAGGGATGGTCCTTTTCTTCGTAGCTGATGAAATAACTGTGAGGAGAGTGTGGAGGGAGCTCTTCGAAACCCGAACATTTGGCAGGTAATGAAAAGATGATAGTGAATGTGTAGATTTTGTGGAACAAGAAGAAATAGGTATTTTGGGGCTGAGGTCGATTTGTAATAGTAGGAGTATTAATGAAAAAGGTTGAAAAGTTTTTGAAAGAAAGATAATATCTGCAGGTTATTGATAAATTACCTGGTGACAATGAATTAGAATGAAGGCGAGATGGTGATTGAGTGGATTTTTTAAGGAATGTGTAACAAAGCGTTTATGGAAATTATAGTTTTGATGGATTGGAGGAAAGCAGTAATAGTAATAGTACCCTGATCGGGTAACTGTAGTAATTTATAGGGCCGAATTTATTTTATTGATTGTTTAATTTGAAATATATGCTGATTATTGGTCGAAAGAGTGCGTCGAGTGACTGAAGGACTCGATTGGTGAAGACAAGGTTTGCGTTTAGAAGAAGGTGGTATGAGGAATGTGTGGATAGCAAGTCTTTACATTGAAACAAATGATTGAAGAAAATGAGAGAGAAGAGGAATAAATTTGTATTTAGGTTTTAAATGGATTTGGACAGGCAAATGTATGAGGAATTAATAGGGAAGCTCTATGGTGGGTGTTAGTAATATATGGTGTTGGTGGTAAGCTTTTGAATGGATATCAAAAGTATTTAAGAGGATGTGAAAGCGTGGCGTAAGAATAAATGGTAACTGAAAGTGATTTGATTTAATATTAACAGTGGAGTGAGGCAGGGTTGTGCTATGTCTCATTCAATTTGTATTTGAATGGGATTATGAAAGAATTAGGGTGGGGGGTGGTAGGGGAAGGTGTTAGACTGATGGAGAATGGAACGGAGTGGAGGTACCCTGCCTATTATATGCGGATGATTTGGTTTGTTGTGGCGAATCTGGAAGAGATTATGAGAGGATTGGTTGAGTGGCTTTGGCTGTGGTCTCGTGATAACGGAGTTGCCGTGTTTGAAAAGTACTAGCGTAGTATAGAGTAAGGTTATGGTTTGTGAGTGAGGACATTCCATATTCGGTGTGATGGTTGATTTGTTGGCACGTCTAGAGCAAAGCGTAGTAACTCAGTCGTACGCCTGAGTTTAAATATTTAGGATATTAGTTTTGATGAAAAGGCGTAACAGGATGATGCGTCAGTCGCAATAAGAACGGGAAAAGCTGGTATGGATTATTAAGATCGGCTGGTGATAAATTTGAATATTCAACCTTGGATGGATGTAAATGGGACTAAGTTTTGAGTGCGCTAGGGTCTTACCCCCAGTCTGTTGAAAGAAAGAGTAGGTTGATGATTATATATATAATATAATACTTATAGTATAATATATATATTATATATATCTTACCTATTAGATATACTATATATATATACTATGATATATATATATATATATATATATTTATATAGTATATATCTATATAAATATATTATATATATATATATATATACTATACCATAAGGCTCCCCAAAGGAATTTTGCCCTCGAAGCGGTCCTTCTAGGAAACATTATTAATGATTTCGTCTTTCGTTAGTCAGGGTTTGACAAATCAGTAGTAGTAGTCCTTGTGTCCTCCAGCAGTCGGTTACTTGCGGATAATACCTACTAAAATTCCTTTGTGCTGTGAGTTGGTGACCAGAGCGAAGTTAGAGACCATGTTTTACTAGTTATGAGATCAAAGTATTGTTCAGTAGGTGAAATTTCTGGTTTACAAATTTGAAGTATGGTGTTCGGATTTGAGGAGATTACTCTTTGGGTTATACGTGTATTAATTTATTTAATGATGTGTGGAGGAAGGGTGTTTGGAGGTGAAGATGAATGTTGGAGATATTTGAGTAGTATGATGTTGGTGTATTTTTACTTGTTCTTGGCATGGGGTGTCTTGAGTGTCGGGTGTAGTGGATGATCTATGGACAGAAATTTGCTGTATAATAGAGGACAACCATCATGCATAGGTAGTTTATACGGAGAGTATTTTTCATTTCGGTTAGTAAGTGATAGGTGGGAATAATGGGGAGGCCACCTGTTAATATTCTTAGTATCTGTATTGGGTAATTTAGTTTATTTAGGTTAGGTAGATTGTGAGAGTACAGGAGCCTATGCAGAGTATATTCAATATTTCATTATTTAATAAGGAGAGGAGAAATATATATTGTCTGCACTACATTGCAGGAGTTTCTATCTGTTGACCGAGATCTGTTCCGCCAGGGTCATTAATATCACGCCATAAAACATTTTCCTAAATTGCGAGTTGGCTTGTGGGTGGCACTTACGATGGTTTAATAGATGTCGAAACTTGAATCGCCATCGATATTGTGTCATATATTAGTCCTAGGATGGTAATTTTTTTTGTCAGGTGGAGGGCACAGTATAACTCTCTGGTTTGATAGGTGAATGTTAAATATACTTCTGTCGTTGCTGAGCAGTGCGAACATGTAGATTTTAAATAGGTGAGTGGCAAGATCGAAGACTTTCTTAATCTCTTTGTTAGAACCACTCTTGTTTCAAGCTGGCGGTCTCACTCGCTATTTACCTTTTTCGCATAATTCTTCTAGTTGTCCGTGATGAACTCGCACTGCAAACTTTTATTGTGCGATCATTGAGTGAGCTTGTTAGATCTGTACGTAGTAGTTTATCGTTGTAGATGTTCATGGGGCGAGCTACCAATATAATTTAGGCTTTAGGTTTCATGCCAGAAGAGGGTTATTTAGAGGAATTAACATGTTAGATAGATGCTTAGATTCTCAGAGATTCAAGGAGTAACGATGCTATAAGATATTATTTGTCGGACCTAAGGACACTACGGCACTTGTAAGTTGCCATTGTCTTGGACCTAGTACCGCCGTGATCGGCTTAATATCGAATTATTTGATTCTCCCAACAATACCAAATTGAGAAGCTCGTGAACTGCAGGCACTCGGTCCTAAAACCAATTAATGCTTAAATATGTTTTTTATGCAGGTCGTTGGGAGAGTAGATATGACCTTTTTGGGTTCAATATAAGCTCTGAAATGTACCTACAATCCTGCTATTGAAATTATTTCTTTACACGCACAATGTCAACTCGCCACACTCCTCCCACAGTGAGGTATTGAAGACCACACAACCCGCCACCCCACAAAGACAGCACACACTTGCAATCTCGTTGATGGTGGCCTCCTACATTCTTTCCAGCTACATTCATCTATCTGCACTCAGGCAACACACACACCACCTACACTACGACCACTTCTCTGTTTCACTACTACATCACATCTCCAATGTATTAATCTTCCCTTCTCTTTAAAGCTCCACGTCTGCGCCTCCACACTGAGAGCCACACAGCACAACTCATCTAGCACACACACTACACATCGACATTTGATTACCACAGTCCATCACGACGCGCGAACATATGCACACAGAGTCAGCGCGATTATTAGTATTTTCATTTTGTATTTTATTTATATCTGCCTTTTAAACCTGAGCTTGATAAAAGGCTTTAAGTCTAGTCCATTCAAAATCTAATGAACCTTATTATAGATTTAAAAAAAATTTAAAAGAATATTAAAAAAAAATCAGAAAAAAATTTTTTTATCGAACTTAAAACTAACTATTAATTAATATTCATAGATCCACAATCACTATATTATATATATACTTATATTAGCTAAATACTAGCTCAATATTAATTATGGGTTTAATATTACTTATATAAATACTTTAAACTTATATATATAAAGCTAATTAACTAATAAAAGCTAACTAATTAATCTAAACATATATAATACCCTGATATTTATATAAATTCATGATATTATATACTTTATACCTATTTGAACTATAATATATCACATAAAATTTTAACTAAACTATATTATTATAGTATACACTATATCATTCTAAATATTATATATTAATATTATATATATAATATATACTATATATATATATCATATACAAAAGAAATATTTTGGGCGTCTTTATAATTTAGCTGATAAAGAATGTTATGAACATTTTGTATCTAATTTTTTTTCTATATGAATGGATGATTCCTTTTTTCCATTTCTCTCTCTCTCTCTTCTCTTCTCTCTCTCTCTCTCTCTCTCATCTCTCCCATCTCTCTCTCTTCTCTTTATTTTCTCCCTTTTTATCTTGCTCTCTTTCTCTCTCGTTCATACCCGGTTCCATTGAGCTAATCTGCGCTCACGAGTCGTTCGTTTAAGTATGCCTTTATTGTCCTTTAGTTTATCGTTTTGGAGGCGGGTTCGAACGGCCGGTCGAATTCGGTCTTTTATTCCCTTTCCTTTGTTTCTTCCTTTCCCATTTACAAAGAAGGACAAAGAGAGAGAGAGAGAGAGAGAGAGAGGAGAGAGGAAGAGAGAGAGAGAGAGAGAGAGAGAGAGAGAGAGAGAGAGAGAGAGTTATTGGAAGGGTAAGTTAAAGAAATTATTTTGTAATAAATTTTCCAGATCATATTTTGCTGCTTTTGCTATATTACAAATATGATATTTATACATTTAATTATTATTTTTTAGCAATGATAATAATAATGCTGATAATAATAATAATGCTAATAATGCTAATAATAATAATAATAATAATAATAATAATAATAATAATAATAATAATAATAATAATAATAATAATAATAATAATAATAATAATAATAATAATAATAATAATAATAATAATAATAATAATAATAATATAAATAATAAAAATAATAATAATAAAAATAATAACTTTGAAACAAAGCGCACTATTGCAAAATTATTAGACTCATTATGTAATAAATAACCAAATTATAACTTTTCAAAAAAATAAAAAAGGATTCTCCCCCTCCCCAAAAAGGGCAAAAAAAAAAAATGAAAAATAAAAATAAAATAAAAAATAATAAAATAAAAATATATATAAAAAAATTGCAAAAAAAAAAAAAAACAAATTGCATGGGAGATAGAGGATAAGGGAAACCTAAAAGGGGCTGATAAATAAAACCAAAAAATGATGATAAAGAACAAAAAAATTAAAATCCTCTTTAGTACTATTACCGCAAAATTAAATCCTTTATAAAGATTTTTATATAAATTGGTTTTTATATATATATTATATATATTATATTATATATACTATTTATATATATTATATATATATTAATATAATTATATAATTATTATATATATATATAGGTATTATATATATATATATATATATTATATTAGTAAAATATATATATTATTATAATATATATATATGTTATATATTATATATCATATATTATATATAGTATATATAGTATTTTATGTTATATATTTATTTTGAATATCATTATATTATATTAATATAATATTTATACATAAATTAATATTATAACTATATAATAATATTATTTAAATCTATATTATATTATTACTACTATTATTATATATATAACCGAATATATATATATTATATTATATATCGTTTTATATATATATAAACATATATTATAATATTATATATATATTAATATAATATATTATAATATATATTATATATTTATAATAATATAATATATATATTCTTTTCTTTCTAATACTATATATATAATATATTATATTATATATAATACTATAATATATATTATATATATATATATAATACATATATATATATATAATATTATAAATATATATATTATATATATATATATATATATATATTATATATATATACTATAATATATAATATCTAGTTATATATATATCCTATATTTTTATATATATATTATATATATATATATATACCAACCTTTCACTATATATATATCTTATATATCATATATATATATATACCATATATAACTATTATATATATATATATATATTATATATATATATATATATATATATATATATATATAATATATATGTATATATATAATATATATATATATATATCTATATATATATATATATATACCTCTCATATATATATATTGATAATTATATATCTATTTTATATAATATTTTATATTCATTTTGCATAATTTTATATTTCTATATACTTAAGTAGCCTATTTATTTTATACACTTTACATTCATTTTAATATATTAGTATTTTAATTTTATACACTGATGATATTCATTTAAATATATGAGTTAATATAATATATCTATAAATTAATAAATAATATATTAATTAATATTATTATTAATATATATATTTAATTATATATATTCTTATATATTATATATTATATATATATCTATATATATATATATCATTATTATTTTATACTTCTCCACATCTCGCATGACTTCAAGGTGATGTTAGTGGTTGAGTTTTTATTTAAAACTATCACCACCAATCTCGAAATATATTATTATTATTATTATTATTATTATTTTTTATTATTATTATTATTATTATGTATATTTTTTATAGTTATTATGTTAATTATTATTATATTATATTATTTATTATTATTATTATTATTATTATTAATTATTTTTATCTAATTTATTATTATTATCTATTATTATCTTTTCATTATTAAATTATTATTATTATTTTATTATTATTATTATTATTATTATTATTATTATTATTATTATTATTATTATTATTATTATTATTATTATTATTATTATTATTATTATTATTATTATTATTATTATTTATTATTATTATTATTATTATCTTCCTTCTATACCCAGATTGTGAGTGAGGTGCGTAGCATACACCGGAACAGAAAAGTAGCAGAAGAACATACGAAAGTCGAAAGGAAAGTTCCCCTTTTACCGTCCCCTTTGCCACATAGTCGGTACACATGAAAAATCACCCTAGGGACTTACAAGAGACCGCGACTGTGACCCTCTACTGTGATGATCTCGTCATGTGGGTTCATTCCCACTGGGCCTAAAAATTTTTACAAGCATATACCCTCACCGCCCGCTTCCATCCTATTATGCACCTTTCTTTCTCATCCTCTGCCAATTCACAATTCATCTCTCAGTTAGCATCCTTACTGTAACTCAATCTTTTTCGGTCTCCCAGCCGGTCGATTCCTACACATTCACACATAACCTTTCCCGCTACGAACCGGCGAAAATCCCTTGGCTGGCATATGGTCAAACCATCCTCATGTCGCCCTTATTTCTCATTATACGTGCGCATCCTTATCTTCCACACACCTACGATCACGACTCATCACTCCTAATTATGCACCTTTCTCTCTCCAAGCATTCACCTTCCTCTCCTTCAGGCATTCCCTTACTGACTCAATCCACTTTTTCTTTCGGTCTCCAAGGCCGGTCGATTCCTCACTACATTTAAACACACTATAATCCACGTACGCAACATTCTCCTCTTACCTTTCCATATATGGTCTAAAACATCTCAATGTACTCTTGTTTATTTTATCATTTACGCCCTTCTTCACACCACACATCTCCTTTTTGTGTTCCATTCCTCATTTATCATTTTTTCCTCCACAACCATAACCTATACACGCTACACGCAATTGTTCATCATCTGAACACATGTGTACCTTCAGATCTATTCCTCTATCCAGACCATAGTTCACTACTATATCCATTAACACCGGTAAAAACCATGCCCTGATGTAAGACACTAGCCACTTAAGTCTTAGTCCCTCACATCCCGGTTTTTTGCCAGCCACCTTCCTGCATTCCACAACTTTCCTACTACATGCATCATCCGTTTTTTGGACTATTTCTATATTTTTTATACATTTATTTGTGTTCCAGTTTCTCACAATCTAACATGAACTTCACACACGAGAACTTACTCTCACTTATTTATAATTATATGTATCTATTTTATGTATCCATTATTTAAATTTCTTCATTTATTTTCAAACCCACCTCCTTTACACACCCTCCCAAATCTCATACCAATCCTCTCAAACTCTTTCAGATTCAATACACTATATATATATATATATATATATAAAAACCAAATCATCATATACAAGGAGACAACACTCTACTAGTTGATGATTGTCAATATTTTTTTTCTTCAGCAAATATACGCTAACTATTTAAAGCCACGTATTTTATTTTTCCTACCTTATGATAAATATTCCATAATAACATTATATCTTTATTGAGCACCATTCATCAATATTGCTTTAAAGCCATTCAATCACCTCTTTTTACCTTTAAAACCGGTTCCATCACCTCTTCATTCCACTCAGACTCACTGTTTATCGGTTCTTATCTTAGTCTCGCTTTAGTAATTCCCTATACAATTCTCTTGCTCTACTCAACAAAGGATTCCTTCATTTTGTGCCCAAAATTTGAATGTCAGTTCCAGAGACTTCTTCACATTCAAGCTGATGTTCACCTTTGCAAGAAAGAATTTCTTAAACTGATTAACTTCCTGACTCTGGCCCAGATTCCTGTTTTTCTCTTCCTCGCAGCACAGAGAGTCTTCATTACCATCTTTCCCTTCCATCCAAGACCCAACTAACTCTTAATCTTACATAAACAACATAATCATCCGATAATCTCCCCAGTCACTCAACTGATTAACATCCATTACCTACAAACACTCCTCTCCTTGCACCACACAAAATGTCATCATACTTGACCAATTTGATCGCAATCTATCTTCTTTACACAGAAACTCCATAGTATAAGCTTATAATGTCTCTGCTCGTTGAAGATAGTATTACTTACCTACGTACTTCTCTCTACCAGATACTCATAATCACCACACGAGATCATTACAATTCATCTCATTTCTACCCTATACACCAGTACACAAAACCCCCAAATGAGTACATTTTACACATCCCTTATGTCTGATACATTGATCTACCATTTGTCGCACACACCATCATTTTAGCTCTCTACTCACTGCATCTAACAATGTTACTTCAGATTAATCCCTGAAAAGTCGCACTCTCCTCATCTCACCCTCAGATGGATCAATTTGTTACATTCACACACATAAACCTTGATCTTGTTAACTTAAATTTAAAACATTAGATTCTCCTTTTGGAAAAACAAAATCCACCATAGTTCTGTGCTACATGCTACTCATATCAAAATCGCAACCCCTTCTCTCCCCTCTCATCATTACTCTCTACTTATGTACAACCTTTCCCACTCCACTCATCCTCACTTGATTCTTTCATCTTGTTTCAGTCCCAACGAACCCATCAAATTTACCCCTTCTAAATACATCCTCCCCCTTCTTCTCCTCGACATTTAATCCTCTGACATTTCCATGTACAAAACGATTCATACAATTTTGCCGAGATACATGTCCGGGGTCTGCAAATAGCATATCTAGCAAAGAGATAAGTAGTTAAAGTTGTCAAGCTATAAACTTTAACTTCCACTGTCCCATTTAGTCGCCTATTACGACACGCAGAACCTCTCTCCCTCTTATTTCTCTCCACACACATTGGGATATATACTCTCTATAGAGAGGAAATATGAGGATCAATGCTTATAGATCTATTATATAGTTATACTAATATTATAGTATATATAGTATATATACTTGATATATATATTAGTTATATATATATTATATATATTAATATATATGTATATAATTATATATATATATTATATATATATATATTATATAGTAAATACTATATATTGTTATAGTATATAATAATATAGTATAACTAGTATATATATATATTACTATATTATTTTATATATATATATATATATATATTATGTATATATTATATATTTATATGATTTATATATAGTATTCTGGTGGTGACGGTCTATTTATATTGCTGGCGTATGGCCCCCATTTTGTTTAAAAGCATATTTGATGTGCACGAAATGAAATTTATTATTAATTATTGTCATATGAGTGACTAGAGATATCCTAAGTACTGATTTTCCAGATAAGTATCAGATAACCCTCATTTCTGATTTCTGATCTATTATATATTATATATATAGTTATAGTATAATATGATATATATATATATTATATATTATTATTATATATATATATATTAGTATATATATATACTACTGGATATTATATATATATATATATTATCTATATATATATAGATATATATATAATATAATATGTATTATATATTATAATATATACTATATATATATTATTATATATATATTATATATATATATCATATATGATATATTATATAGTTATTATATAGTATATATATAGTACTATTATATATATATATATATATATATATCATATTATATAATATATACATTATATATATTATTCTATAATATAAGTATATATTATATATATATATATATTATATATATATATTTATATATATATTATATACTATATGTAGGTTTATTTAGCATGAGTGACACATTTGTCTTAAATTGATGTTACGGCAGATAGTGCTTTTTGTTATATTAGGGCCTAGGGCATATTTTGACAGTTACGTAATTTATTAAAAGAAATAAAAGTATTTACATTCCAAAGGAGCTTCGTTCGTATGGTGTATATCACTGAAGGCGGGGCATGACGTCATAGTCCGCAAACATTCAGAATCTTCATGGGTCACGTTTGACTGTGACGTCAGAAGTTGCGTAGGTTACGCATCTCGTCTGTGTTATATATATATATATATATATGACAATCTGTATATATATATAGTATATATATATATATATAGTATATATATATATATATATTATATATATATTATATTATATTATAATATATAATATATATTATTCTATAATATATATATTGAAGCGTTTTTGCTGGGTTAGAATATGGCTTGACTGGGTTAATATATATATTAGTGATTATTATATTATATATATATATATATCTATTATATATATATAATATATATATATCTATATATATATAGTTCTATATATATATATATAATATATATATATAGTATATATATAATAAAAATAAGGTGGGCGTTATCGCGATAAATTATCCGCGATAATTTTATCGTTCTGATAACGCGTTCGGTTTCTGTTATCGCGATAAAATGCTTTAACGCGAATAAGTCAGTATCGGCGATGAAGTTTTGTTCAAACTAGCGATATGCTATGATGGGCGATAATTTATCGGGCGATTAAGGTTTCGGTTCTCCTCGCGTATGCTGCGATAAAATGCTTTATGCAATCAATGGATATCGGCGACTATTTGTTATATATATCTATATTATAGTATATATATTATATATATTATATACGTATTATATTATATATATATATATATATGAATATATCATATATATACTGATATATATATATATATATGATATTATATATTAAGGTAATGAACTAAATATTTTGAAATTTATATAAATAATAAATAAGATAATATATATATATTGATATAAGTATATATCTAT
>JABUQX010048372.1:0-7500 GCA_015478945.1 Trachelipus rathkii
GAAATTGACAATCTCAAGTTCTGTGAGATACAAACTGAACAAATATATCTATCAAACAGAGGATTCCCTGGAATTACACCTTGCGGAAAAACTATCATGCGAAACGTCCAGGTCTCCCAACAAGATTATCATATCGAATAACTGTATACAATATTTAAGTCTGTATAGTATACGTGCAAGAAGGAAACACAAATCTCCGTAGATAATATAATATAGCTCTAGTTCTTCTCTCGAATGTCTGGCGATAAGAGTATGGCGTAAAACGTAAAGATTTGTTCGTAACGATAAAAAAAGAAGATATGGTTTGGGTCTCGAGGTTATTTGACATATACTGTATCACGCCCTGTGGGTATATCAAGAAATTTATTATTTTGTGCACTTGATAAAAGTGTCACTTATCTATATCTAAAAGAGACTTAATCCAGCGAGGATCAAGCTTCTATTGAATATTTTATGTGTGTAGAGTGAAAAGTTATGTGGTGATTATTTGACACAATTTCTTACGAGCAGTGTTCGAAATTTTTGTTCCCAGCTGACTGTCGGAGGGAGAGAAAGTATCAGGATACCATGCGTGAGCCAAGTTGCTCAGATGCTAAACTACAGGTTATGATACTTTCAGTTGCAGAGACTCACTTAGTTGACGTGTGATTAAAGGAAGGAGCATTATGACATAGTGTTTGAATATCTGTCGCCACAGTTAGAACTGTTGTTAATCTGGTATACTTTAGAGAGATTTTCAAACTTTTTGCTCTCAGCTCGTGGATGCTTTAATAATAGACGTAACTTTAATATTTAAAAAATTGCAAGTATGTCTTCTATGCTCATTGCTTGTTTTAACTTCGCCTATGCCCCACGTTACACTCGTTAAGATAGAGATTTGCTCGTCTAATGAATAATTTAGGAACACCACACGGGTCACTAAGCGGTATATCGTGTATAAAACAGTATGAAACTCCAATTGCTGTTGTTGGGCAATGGTTAACGTTATTCAAACATAGTCTTTTCATAGGTTGATCAAGGGTTATCTCATTACTTAAATACTACATTAAAAGAGCGTGCTTCGTTTTATTACGAGTCTCAATGAATATAAGGTATCGATATCACATTTTACCAAATTTACCCTCTTCATCACGACGCTCACTTCTTATTTGATTTTCAAACACAACTATCATAGTTCTGAATGCGTTATCTAGTATAAATATAAAGCGAGCCCATTACTTCTTTTTGGAGTGCAAGGCAAAATTATCGAATATTAATTTTGTGAGAGAGAATGGCACTCTCTCTACATAATATTGTGGCCTTCATTGCGGTTTTTAGGGCCGTAGTGAATAAATAGAGTAGGTGAGTACAAGATAGTTAATTTTACTGGACTCTAATATACGCCTATATACTCGATCCTAACAAAATTATCGTCCAATCTAACTCCAGCTGATAACATTATCTAGTATAGAACAAGATACTATTTCAGCAGTGTGTTGCCCGCCAGCTGTCCACAGTATGCCAATGTATTAAATACCACAAGCGAGTCCACTTATGCTCAATACTTGAAGTTACTTTCTATATGTGTTGTCATCTGCCTCTGTGTAGGTACTATGTTTGTACCATAATAGTATGATTTTAGCTTTCTGCCATGAGTTATCTTAAAATGGATATCTTTCGCTACTTCTTAAGCTCCATATGTTCATTTCCTACATACTCTCTATATAGTTCATGTGCTGGATATCATAGCCTGTCTAGTGGCACAATGATGGCCAGAACCTACTATTGTGGGGGTGCAGAAACTACAGCCGCTCTAGTGAGAGAACCTACTTACACGAATCCAATATGTGTATTATGAGTTGATCGTCGAGCTGAGAACAAGCGCTCAGAAGTAGAGGTTTATATTAGAAAGGTGCTGTAGGATGCTTCCTTCTTGCAATACGTAGGGTTATATAAAACACTCCTCAACCTCCCACTCTTTCTGCTTGCTATTGCCTGATATGATGTATAAGCTGATGCCATGGACAGTGTTACTCGTCGTACATTTACCATATTGCTACCGTGTTGACACCTCTAATTGGAGCACAATGTGCTGTGAGGATAGTATCCAGCTCGCAAATAGGGCTGGGCATTAAAATGGTATAAACGGAGTGCAGAATACAGGAAGTGGGGACCTCCAATACAATAGAAGGTGCTTTAGGTTGGTCCTATCTCGTAGAGTGAGTTAGTAACGCGCCTGAGCCTCACCCGTTCTAACCGTCTTATCACTAGCGTGTCTGATATTACATATATATTATTGGACACTCTGACAGTGTGATCCTTATCAAACGATAGTTTTGAATACCTATTAGTACGATATCACCAAATAAACACTGCTGGAATGCGTTTTACTGGTGTAGTCTATAGCGAACACAGGAATACGATTCACAACTCCTACAGAATGGAGCTCTTCGCAAATTATATCATATTTACGGATGATGCGCCCCGTGTCTACTAGTATACGTATTTGTTACAGTATTCGGTTAGAAAGCTATATGAAAACTTAATTAGGTAGATACGTGTAGTCTATGTGTCATGAGAGTATGTTTAGACCGAGACCGAGTGTTCGAGAGGTCAGATATATGAGCCCCTATTAGGACTATGAATATCAATAGAGTTTGCTCGTGGTGTAAAAGGCACCACGTTGCGGTTTTAGTATAACGCTAGAATATGATAGCACAATGTCGTTTTTGATTCAGTGATATAAGATAGGATTGGTTATAAATACCCTTCGGTCAAATTAGAACCGATTTCAATGTGAACGGGTGTCAAACAGAGGGGTATTAGAATAGTCTCAAGATAAAAATGAAAGATAGATCCTCAGTTAATTACGATTTCACCGAACCGCCTAATAATGTTCCCCAGGGCCCCAGCCGTTGGGTCATTGTATGGAGGGCAAGAAATGGACAACAAGAGGGATGGAAAACAGGTATGTGTGTGTCCATAAAGAGAGAGTGTGGTTTAGAAGTCATTCGTTATCTTCTATCAAAAAGTGGGCTATGTCTTGTCACTTTTAATATGTTGCTAACATATGGTATAGCGAATCCAAGTTTCAGGACCGTGACTACTTAGTTACAAAGGGGGTGGGGGCTTAAGAGACACCCGCGAGCCACTCATATAGAGAATATTAAAAATGTGGAACTGTAGGAAAGCTGATTAATTGGCCGTGAGTAGGCCGACTACGCACATGTAGTAATATGGCGACATGACCAGAACGTTTGCACCTCGGCTCCGCGCCACTGTCCCCCTATTAATTAAGCCTGACTTCGGAGCGACACCTCTGGACGTCCGGCAGGCCGAGGCCTCGTGCTCTCAGGAGAATTGTCCGCCTCGCAAGCACTCTCGAGCCTGCCAGGGCCTCGCAAAACAAGGTGAGTCTCCAGGCCAGGCGACAGCTTCGCGGCGCCACGCAATGAGACACCGGTGACATAAGGTATGCTCTATCGTCTGCGACGATCTGGGCGCCTGAGCCTCTAGAAGTTCATTCTTGTGTGTCTTCTACTATGTCTAGCACCTCTATTTCTCTGTTCTTCTAGCTATGTCTAGCACGCTACTGTCCGATACAGGAGAGATTGACTGATGAGAAAGAGACACACCCTACATATTAAGAATGAGCCTACCCGAGATATTGTTTATAAGGTTACGTTAGAGTCGATTGGTAATAATTAGAAGGAGTGTTAGGATAGCTACTCTATTCTACCAGTTGAGTACCACAACCCTTTTCTAGCAGACTTCTAGCAAAGACAATGTCCTATACGTCATGGATGAGATTATTAACAGCACTGAATAAAATATTAGTGTCTAAAGTCATGTCCTTGAGTTGTTGGTGTGAGGGGTGGTGGATTTGTGGAGAGGTGAGGGGTGGGCGGGATTGGTGTGTATTAGAAGTTGTTAGGAGGGTTCCTTCCTTCTACGATTGACCCCCTTAAGGTCGCTTAGCCCCCTTTTCGATGTTTTGGCCTTGATATTTCGGTCTTGGCCTTGGATCATTTCGCTTGTATTGAGCTGCGAGGTAATCACATGCGCTGGTATAGATGAGTGTCCTGGTATTGTTCATATAGTATTTATTTCTCAGTAGAGATGAGGTGATATTTGTTATATATTTTAGCGTGAAGAAATAATATATAAGAGGATAGCACAAAACGAGCAAATAGTTAAGGATTTACATCTGCTTTTTCACCGCTTCATTTATGCGATTATTGTTGTTTTTCACAAATGTAAACCACTTGACCTGTCAAACGGCACCAAGATGCGATATATAGAGATAGAAGAAAAGAGAATAGAAGAGTGAACGAAGAGAAGAGTACCTGTTGTAAGGGAACTGTCCTAAACATGAGGTCATGTACGGTATCTAGGCCCACTATAATTAAAGTCCTGGATATTAGTTCAGAACTGTCCTAATCACTCACACCTTATTACACCTATAGACACTACTATACTAACAGACCACACCGCTATTAGTATAAACCTATATAACACACACACCAACCACACACACACCATCAACGCGAACATACCCGCTATATAGGCTACATTAGGATAACAAAATTCTGTCCTTTATCCGATCTAGTGACTACTATATATATACACACATACAACACTCTAACCCAGATAGAAACTTATTATACAAGAAGCTCATGGGCCGAGCCCCACGCTTCCGTGAGGGTGGAGGCCGCAGCGCACCCGCCGCACTCGACTGAGACCTAAACATTTAAGCGCCCTACACTACACGACAGCAGCACCACCTTGCCGCATCACTGACACTTAATGACCTTACAGACCACAAACATTCTCACACGACACGTCACTACTCAGCACACTTACACTCCCGCCAACTATGATCCGTGCACGTGAGCACTCACCTCACTTATACAAAAACAATTACCACTCATCCATAGACAGGTTTAGCGACACTTCACACCATACAGCTCATGGAAGACAAAGAACTATATAACACGCTAACAACTAACAGATCCTGTTACACAAACAGAAAGTCATACACGAACATCACAGCAACTCAATTAGTGTGAGAGGAGAGCCTCGGACGTATTGATGCCTTCGCTTTGATGCCTCAACTTTGATGCGTCAGCTTTAGGAATGTGCCGTACCAACATATTCTGTCCTAGACGCTACTAGTCCGCATTCGTCATGAGCATACAGGCTCGTGTTGAATGGAGACATACGAAGCATTTGAGGAGTATCTTATTCCTCTTACCTCCGAAAAAAAAGAGTGAAGGAGCGTGAGCTCAGAAAGGAGAATAGAAGATGAGAAAGGGCGAAACCGCTGGAGCAGCATCAAAAAATATGATCAACACAACGAGCCAAGGAGCTAAAAAGAAAGTAGTAAAAAACAAGAAAGCCAGAAGAGAGAGAGGAAAGAAGGAAGAGTAAAAGAGAAGAAGAAGTCTCATTATGACGAGGGAACGAAGGCAGCTCACTACGAGAAAAGCGCTCCGGCCGCGAAGGCGAGATTTGTGAAATGGGGCAAGGAAAGTCGAGACTCGGAGTAATAGGGCGCTCCAGGTTGGAGTGTCTCTCTCTGCGACGCGACGGGATATCGCAATTGCTTAATGGGTTCGCTGTCTACCTATACATTCAGTACTGCTTCTCGAGTACACAAAAAATGTATGTGGATCCATCCCTCGAATCCATCCCATGGAGAGTAATGTCTCCATGTCTCAATAACCCACAAAGAATGAGGGATTCAGAAAGCGCGGAACTCGGCGACCTGTGTGCGACGTCTGTGCATCCTTACAGCGTGCTTAAGAAAATGAACAATGACAGAACTGCAGCTACTTAGTAAGTTTACAGGACAGGAGAGAAATTAGTAATATGAGGAAGGAGGAATAGAAGTTTTCTTATAAGATAGAACTAAAGATGGTCATTTGAGCTTATCGGGATATCGCACCGGTGGGAGCAGGGCTCGATGCGGTGCCAGTTTAGAAATTATATATGTGCTTATAGAGAGTCCAATCTAATAATTATGTTAGGGTGTTTTAGTATTTTTTTCACAGTTGATGGCAAATGATTATATGTAATAACATTGTATTCAATACACTTCTAAGGTATCTGAGGGACACGGAAGATTTTGTTGATCGAGTAGATGATAAATGTAAGAATAGAGTTTTTAATATTAGTTATCTCAAATTAGTAGATAAAAAGAGGACCTCACTATAAGAGTTAAATGAGAAAATACATAGAAACTTACGCTCTATTTCACAGCTACTATGTTGCGAATAAATAAATATATGTAACAACCGCCCTTTGCTGCATAAATATATGTAGGCAAGCATTTACCCTATAGATGACTACGCGGTAAGAATGTATGTAAAACTAAATAACACGATTAGAAAACCTCATTAAAGATGAGGTACTGCTACTAGTAGATATAACACAATGAGGTGAGTAATTTTCTAATATGAGTTGCACAGAACTGAGATATATTCAAAGTATCAAAACTTTATGAACTCGACTGTAGTTTGATGATATAGCTATAGTCAAAAGATACATATATAAAAGATGTGTTGAGGTGTTATAGTGATAATATGACATCGTGTACTGTTAGATGTATTGTGTGATGAGAGTTTAGTAGAGTGTACTTGAGATATAATACACATAGTCTACATTTTTATTCAAATGAGGCATGTGAATAATATGAGAGTAATATAGTATAAAAGCTAGTTTCATGATTACACAAGGAAGTTAAGAGTTAAAAAGTTAAAGTATGAATAGTTATAGAGAAAAAAGAAAATAAGTGTATGGAGATTTAAAAGTTTAAAGATTTAAAGTTAAATAAATTTCATCATTTGAACTTTGTATAGAAGATTTATATTTTTCATGAAATTATTAAATACAAATGGTTTTTTTTTATGGAAATTAAACATTATGAGTTTTATTTTGATGAAAAAAACATTTTTGTTTTTTACGAAAAAAATATAACATTTTGTTGAACGTATAGAAATAACTTATTTTTATAATTTTTTAGTAAAATATACTATTTTATACAAATAAGATAACTATGAACTCAAATAAAAAGTTATATGAGTTAAATTTTCCACAGTATAAGATTCATAGATTTTAGGTAGGACCTATAATAAAGCTAATAAAGAACAGTGATAAAACATACAGCTGAAACGCCACCAGGGGGCCTCACACCCCACCCCCACCCCCCTCTCATATTTTATATATGTATTATTACTGCGATAGTTATTACAGATAAGACTTACTATTAATAGAAATTAATATGTGAATATTTTCTACTATTTTCTAGATGATATTCATAATTCATATACATCTTACTCGCGTGCACATACCCTTTTTTATCTTAAAAAACTTTTTTTTTAAAAAAAAACTTAAGACATTTAAAATATTAATAAATTTATGTTTATTATGTATATTGATTACACAGAACTGATATTAAGCGAATCATTCACATGAGTATACTAGTTCATGGTAGCTAGAGCTAAATATAACTGTTATATT
>JABUQX010048372.1:12500-41311 GCA_015478945.1 Trachelipus rathkii
AAGTGGTGGTGTGCTGGAATCGATCGGCCTGGGAGACGAAAAAGTTGACTGAGTCAGTAAAGAAATGCCTGAAAAAGGAGGAATGTGAGTTTGGGCAGAGGCAAGAAGAAGGTACATTATGGAGTCGAATGAGGGGGGCTTGTTGAGAGGGTATGGCTGTGGGCCTGGCCCAGGAGAATGAACCCACATTGACGAGATACACAGTGAAGGCCGTCCAGTCCTCAGTAGAAACCGTACCGTTGGATTTTTCTGACTGAGACGAGTTCTCACTTAAGATTCAGAGGGAACGGTAAGATGTGCTTTCGTTCGACTTGCGTCTATTCTGTATACACTTTAGTGATTCGATATATGGGACGCACTCTCCCAGACCCTAATCTGGGGAAACGTAGGTGGAATGAACTTTTAGGATTTATTTTCATTTCTCTCTCTCCTCTCACAATATATATATATTATATATATATATATATAATATATACTATATATTTAAATATTTCTCTCTTATTATATATATATATATATACTATATTATTGATAATATATATATTATATATAATTATATTATATATATATATATTATATTTAACATCTTCATCTTTTAAATATGTAATTCAAAGCTCTTATATAAAAAACTTCTGAAAAGAATTTTCTCTAGTTTTTTTGTATTTATTATATTTTTTATACTTTCATTAACTTTTAATTTTTTTTATTTTCTTTACTTATTTATTTAATTTATAGCTGTTTTATTTATTTATCTTTATTCATTTATTTATCTTATATTCTCTACTCTTTATTTCTAAATCTTAACTATGAAGTTTTCATATGAAAAGATGTATAAAAATTGTGAGTTATTTCAAAGTCAAGGAGTTTTCTCTTTTTCAATTTAATAAAATATATAATAATAATAATAATTATATAAATAATATAATAATATATATAATTAATCATAATATAATAATAATAATTAATAATATAATATAAATAATAATGAATAATAATAATAATAAGATAACCGAAAAAAATTTTTTTTGATTGCAATTTATAATTTTAATTAATTTAATATTATTAAATAATATTTGAGTTTCAGCTCGAAATTTATTGTTGTTCATTACCTACTCTTTATAAGATTTCGCCGTAAACAATAGAGACTAACACCACATCACAACACACACACACACACACACACACACTATCACACAACACACACACACACGGAATTATACACTTAAAATAGACATAACAAGTATATATATATATATATATATATATATTATATATATATGATAATTATATATATATATATTATATATAGTTATAATAATATATATATATATATATATAACAATATATATAATACAGAGTGGAAAGATAAGTTGGGACAGAAATTTAAGTGTGATAAATAGCTGAAATTATTTTAGAACCCAATGGGTTTATAAACAATTTATATATGACTCATTTATTCAGGTATGTTTGTTTACTGAACAAAATATATACCTGCACAAATGAATACATTATACATGCATAGATGCACACAGAACTAAACGATGAAAAAAAAGTGAAAAAATGTGAAAGTGTGAGCCAAATGGTGATTTTTTTTTTTTTTTAAAGAATAATTTGATAAATTCTTGAAATTCCAAATTTTGATTCTTTTTCTGCGTTTAGTTTAATATGAATTTTCTCCGTTATATATATATTATCTAATATGATATATATATATATATATATATATTATATATATATATACTAGTACTATTATATATATATATTATATATTAGTATTTATATATATATGATTATATATATATATATATATATATATAATATATATATATCATAATATATATTATTATATATATATATATTATTATATATATTATATTATATATATATATATATATATATTATATATATATATATATATATATATATATATATATATATACTATATATACTTTATATAATATATATAATTATATATATATATATATATATATATATATATATATATATATATATATATATATATATATATATATAATATATATAATATATATATCTATATATATATATAATATATATATACTATTAATTTTACTTTTATAATGAAAATATTGGTTCTAAATTCTAATGTTTATGGTAGTCGTGACCAGCAACCTTTTGGTTATACCATTAAATTGGCTTAAGGGAATTTATGAATAAATTGTTGAAATGGCACTAGCTTTAATATAAGATGATTCTGTTTTTTTTTTTTTTTTTTTTTTTTTTTTTTTTTTTTTTTTTTTTTTTTTTTTTTTTTTTTTTTTAGTTGTTTTTGTTGTTGAACATCCTTTTATTTTTTAAATTTCTTTATATGAACTTACAGGCTTTAAGTAAGAATGCTATAAGCTGAAACTCAAGATCGCGACTATAGAGGTCGCGTTGTGCTAGATTTTTATCCGTCATAATCTAAAATTGATTTTGTTCAGAATGGTTCAAGTTATAATGAATTTGATGTAAGATTCTTTAAATTCAGTACTAAATTTACTTGATTTGATATAAATGCTATATCGTTATACACTACAGTTGGCATTAATAGAAGAAACAAAGCAAATTAAAATGAAATTATATTTAAACTTACTGAAGAAATTTCATTGAAATATCTTACTTTTAATTTTAAGCTCATTTTAGCTATAGTCCTTAAAATAGATTCCGCTAATATATATATATATTATATATATATATATATAATATATATATATATATATTATTAAACAAATATTATGGTTATTTTTTAAATAATACATAAAGATATTATGATTATTTTAGATTATTATTTATTGTAATTTTTTGTTATTATTATATATTTATATATATATATTTTTTAATATATGATTATTGGCATATTATGTCCTTAAATTTCTATTCTCTATTTATTTATTATTTTTATTTTATTTATTTATTTTTCTGTATGTTAAAATTATTAGTATATTTCACTTTATGTTATAAGCAGTATTTTCAGTAATTTATAATTATTTATATTTCTTTGTTTGGCAGTTATAGTTTTACTATTCATTTATTTTACTTTATTTATATTTTATAATTTTATTTATATATATTATTTATTTATTATATATAGTGATTAGTATTATATTTATATTATTTATTTTTTATATATTATTATATGTAGTAACTTCATTTTTCAGATGCTTTCACTCTAATACTATTGGTATCTTTGCTTTCGTATATACCTGAGCGAATGGAAGGTTTGAATGAGAGAGTTAACGCTGCCCAGCTCCATAAAGATTATATACTTTATATTTAATTAATGTATATAATTTATAATATATTTATTAATGAATATATATAATTAAATAATTATTGTTTTTTTAAAGTATTTATTAATTCGATGAATTGTCTATGTATGAAATCAAAAAATGTTATTTATATTTATATACTAAGTAGTACTTAGTATCTCATAGTTTTATTAGTTATCTATATATGCATGATGCTGGCCAATTACGGAATTGGTACGTTCTATGTAGGCCCAATAATGTATTAACTTAAATTAAATTACTTACGTATATTATATAAACTATAATATATGATATGATTACTCAATATGATACATAGCGAATAAAGGAATAACAGTGGTGGATATGACTCACTGGACCCATTTTTAGTGTCGGAAAATGTAAAAAAAAAAAATAATATAAATATAAAAAAATAAAAAAATACATTAATAGCCTTAAACGCGAAAAAGTGAAATTAACATTATATTTCACGAAATCAATTAGGAGTAAATATTATATTTTAGTAGAAAAATGTATATAAAAAAATTATATAATAAAAAAATTTAATTGTATAAAATACTAATTAGCTATAATACTGTAATAATGTAATTTAGAGTCCTAAATTGTAGTATAATATATTACGAACCTTTATATTACAACTTGTTAGCTAGCTAAAATAGCCCGTAATTCGTTTATACAGTAATAAATTAAGAAATCTTCATAATTATAAATTGTATTTGTCGTTTTCTTGTTTATACTCACAACGACAATGATCCTACGAAAAATATTATAATATTTATAGCAAATAAATACTAAACGTTATAATAATTATATAATACTAGATAAGCCATACGTGTGGAATAATTATTCTCTATTTGCAGGTAAACACAATCATAAAAAAAACACCGCACCAGCACTGCAGATTCATTGAACGAGAACGCCTGTTTTAGTGATTGAATAGACTGGTCTGCAGTGCTGCGATCTTTACAATTTTCGATTTTTGACTTCTAATTGTTTCGTGTATTTGTCGCATAGGTTGTCGAGAGGAGTACATATATTTGCAGCTAAAGGTAAGAGCTGTCAAATTGCCGCGGTGTATAATTTTAAGTGGAAGAGATAGAGAGTGAAACTTTCACACAATTCTCCTTAACGCGCGAGATGTGTTTCCTCCGAGGCATCCCCCTGTCTATATCTATAATAGATGTTAATTTACCCGTAGATTTATAATTTTCGTTGTCTTTAATTTGACTGGTGAGGTTTCGCGAAGTTCCCGTACAGTTCTGACGCCAAATCTTCTACACGTTCCGACGGGGCGTTTATATAAATTAGGCGAAGACAACAGTCCACCCCACTGATTCTAAGTATGGTGGTTTGCTTCGCGACAGAGAGCAGTACGAGAGAATTGCTACAGATCGCTTAACCACATTAACCTTTGACCAGAGTTTGTTTGAAGACATATTCCTGATATAGAGAGCTAAAAGATGTTTGTGATCATAATTTATATAATAATGGTTGATATGTGCTTACTGACTAATTTACGAGAGGTACTCCCCGTGCTCACTATAAAATAAAAAAAAGACCAAGACCTGGTGGATATTTCTTTTTTATTTGTATTTCGCACTTTTTTTATTTTTAAAAGTAATAATCAATATTTATTAACTAATATTTACCTAACTGAAAATATAATTTTTAACAAGTAGATTTACCAAAAAGATTGGTATAATTTCACTCTATTATCGTATGTAGCTATTGTAATACGTTTTTTGAGATATTATACTATATTAATATTAATAATAATTAATATTATTAAAGTTAATATTAATATATATATATATAATTAATAATATATATATATATAGTATATATATATATAATATATATTAATATATTATTATATATAATATATATATATATATATATTATTTATATATAATTATTTATATATAATATATAAATTAATATATTTTTTTTTTATATATTATAATGAAAACAATTAAAAATTTGTTATAAAAATATATTGATATTGATTTTTTTATTTTTATACCTAAGTCTGGTTCAGTCCGCATACACAGACATATTCAATTAGTAGCCAACGTGAGGATCGCTTCTGCCGAGGTCTATGTGAATACTGGTATTACTCCATTATCGCTTAGTAGCTATTAGTAGTTTTTGAGATATACGAGTACTGGCCATCATAAAATATTAAATAATTCGTAATGCCAATATAATTAAATATATAATATATATATAAATTAATAATATATATATAATTATATTAATATATATTCATTAATTAATTATATATATACTTGAGTATATATATATATATAATATAAATATATATATTAATATATATATATATATATTAATATATTAATATTATATTAATTATATATATATATATTTATATATAAATATATTATATATAATATATTAATTAATTAATAATATATTATACTATTAATATATTATATATATATATATATTATAAATATATTAATTTACACATATACAAAGATATAACTATATATACCTATGTTGTCTTATAATATACAAAAATAAATGTGTAAATTTTATTTCTTATAAAGCGCAGCACAACGAGAACGACTCAGTAACGCGGGTTTGGAATTGCGAAGTACATCTCGAACTAATACAAAATAAACCGAGAGGGGTCCTAATAAATACGTAATGCACATTGGTGCGGATTGAGGGAGAGAAACTTAGTGCACGCTAATTAACATATCATTCACGCATGGGCTTGGGAGCTATTCATATCCTCACTGTCGTTTACTCGTTTAAAATATGAGTGAGAAAACCACATCCATCTGAAAATGTCTTGAATGATTCAAGATCATGACTGATATGATATATGTAAACACTCATGTATTAGTTTAAATTTATATAACATAAAATGTATACATAAAATACAAATAATGAAATATTATTTAATAAAACCTGAAACTTACGGTAAATACACTATCATTAGGAACATATTTAAAATTATTAATATATATAAAATTAAAAATATATAATATTCAGACATAAATGAGCAATTATATGAGGGGTTATAACTAATATTAAGAAACTGTTAATAAATTAATTCAAGAATACAATTATCTAAATGGAGAAGCAATATACAAATGTGAGGTAACTATTACATTAGTTACTAATAACAATAAATGCTATTACATAATATACACTGACAAATCAAACAATACTAGATAGGTGAGTCACTAAGGACAGAACTTTCCATCTGGGAGGTTAATTTTAATACTGTTATAAATTTATTATAATAATAACTCGGGCCTATTAACTAAATCTAGTTGTTGAGATTATGAGTTGGTTTGATGTCCGGTACAATTAATGTAAAGATTCTAATAAATGTTTATAAGATATGGTTGGTGATCTTTTAGTTTGGGTTAGTATGGAGAAATTTTTGTGGCAGGGTGAGATGGAAGGTCGTATATTATAGCGTTATAGTGAGCTAGTGGTCACTGATATATAGCGAGTTTGTGAAGGAGATAATTTGAGTACAAAGGGTTTGTTGCATATTTGATGGAAACATATCTGTAGTATATCATATTATAACACTCCTTCTATATTACATAATATTTCATCTAATGATGAGTAGTGGCGTAAATGATCTACTACTCAAACACTAAATGGCTAAATAATTCACAGCTCAGATTTATACAATTAATAAATATTTGTAAAATAATACTAAAATGACATTACAGAATAAAATAAATAGTATTTTCTTTTATGATTATGTGTATTAAAATGTTGAAATTAGTCTATAAATTTTATATTACTAAGGAAGTAGTTTTAAAAATCAGTGATTTGATTGAGTTTATTAATTTGTTAGTAGTATAGAAACATATTATTATTAAACGTATTAGGGCAATGATTCTCTAACTGATTATTAAATATTATATATAATTAGTTAAAATTAGTATTCATTAAGCTAATTAATGCTGTTGAAATAATATATATTAATAACTCTATCTATGTTTATAGGTATATTGGTATATTTGAGCTATATTTAAAATATATTCCACTAACATTTATGGGGTAGGAAAGTGAGTCTATATATCAGCGTTATTAATAAGATTTATATTAATTGAATAATTTGTGTATGAGAAGCTCATGGTTGATTTAGATACTATTTATGTTGTTAAAATATTATATAGTAATGTTCTACGTACTCCACTCTATAACTATAAGTATGGTAAATACATAATATAAATAAATAAATTATGTACATTAATTCATAAATAAATATAATATATTAATAATTATATATATAATATTAATATATATATATATATATATAATAATAATTAATAAATTATATAAATATATATCTTTATTAATCATGAATTGGTGATTCCAGTAAGAAACAGTTATCATATACCATAATATATTAATATCAATATGTTCTACTATTTTACAATATGAAATATTATCACTGATGACTATTGATCATGCTTCCATCAACTGTGGTTTTATAAATTAATAAGGAGGTTTATTTCTTTTTGTTTAGTTATATTGTGTAATTAATATTATGTTCATTCAAACTTTATTTTATAATTTTTATTTATTTAGTTTTTTTTTGTTTTGTTATCTATTTTTTGTTTTATTTGAGTTTTTTTTAGTTTGTTTTTACCTGAATAACTTATCTAAGCTATTATGCTTGTTATTGGTAAGTATGATTTATTATTAGGTTGATTTTTTAGGTCGTATTATTTTCATTTATATATATATATAATTTTTATATTATATAAGTATAAATAAAATGTAAAATATATTTTTAAAAAAATTATTTTATTTTTTTCTTTGTGAAATACATTAAATTCTGTAGAACAGTTTGCTGTTCTTAACTAGAATGTTCCCTTTTAAAGATTTGTTACAAGTATTGACAAAATATAGTTTTGTTCTAATCGAGTCTTCTGATCTGTTGTATTGCCTATTTTTCTCATGCATTATTTGTAGGATAGTGTCTTATTTTGTCCCAAGATGGGTATCATTTTTTTTTATGTGAGTGATCAAACCTTCCGTGTCCTAGGTTTCGTTTTCTTCTCTGTTTGGTCCATTGCATTCTATTTTTTTTAATGCAGTCGTTTCTGAAGAGTATATTGTAATCTATATTTAGTCTGTAACTTATTATTTATCAAAACTGGAGAATATTCGGTTATGTCTTTATTAGTTTGATGTACTGGCGGAAGAGCTTGGTCGTGTTATGTGTAGTTATCTTATTAGGTTGATTTCTTCTCCCTCATTGTTTTTTTTATGTCTTCTTTTTTAATATTTAACTATTATTTTTATTTAACATTTTATTTCATTCTTCATATTAAATTTTTATTTAATTATTTTTTATTATAGTTTTTTATTTCTATTATAATAATATCTTTTTTAATATTTTTTATTCTATTTTATATAGTATTATTTGAATTTGTTACCAAGTTTACTATTTATTATTATTATATATTTTTATATAATTCATACTGCTATTATTATTATTATTTATATTATTTTTAATTCTATCTCCCTTGCTGCTCAATATAGGTCTAATATACCTTCTCTATTTTTATGAAAGGATTCATAAATCCTTCATTATAACTTCTTATTAGGAGTATCTATTATTTATAATTCTTTCCACTTTACATTTCATAGAGGATTTTTTCAGTGCTATAATTTATATATTTTCTTTTTCTTTATATATATATATTCATTTTATATTTTTAGATAATTCGTTTAGGTAATAATATCAATAAATAATAATTAACAACAATATTTATAATTAAGAATATTATAATTATAATAATTAATATAATAATAATTTATCATAATTATTTTTATTTCTTTATATTATCTTATTAATTATTTATAATAAATCATAATTAATTAATAAATGAATATAATAGTTGTATATAATGGCAATGATAGAGAGAGGATGATAGTTATGACATAATAGATAATAATGATAATATAATATGATAATAATAATAATAATAATAATTTAATAATCAATTTTAAATATTAATAATTAATATATAATATAATCAATAATATATATAATTATATATAATAATTATTTAATAAATAATAATAATAATTAATAATTATAATATACTATAATAATAATAATAATTATAATAATAATAATGATATTAATAATTTAATATATAATTTTGTAGTTTGTCTGACGTCGTTTATATGGTTTTTAAGTTTACGAGTAGTTTTAGTGGCCGAAAACTTTAATTAAATAGTACTTGTTCGGTTCACTATTTGTTTTTAGTAATATGTCATTCTTGTTGATCTATCTCCATATGGTTTATATATAAAATATTATGAGTGAGAAGATCAGTATGCCCATGCCTGTAATCTCAGCAACTTTTATATACAGGCATATATCTTTGATAATAAAATTAATACAAAATATTTATTTCATCATTATTCATATTATTAATTATTATTATTATTATTTTATTAATTATTAATTATTATATTTTTATATTTATTGATTATTATTATTATTTATATTATTTTATTATTATTATATTATTATTATTATTATTCTTATTATTATTATTATATATTATCTATATTATTATTTGATAGTAAAATACTCGATAGCTTACTCTTGTATTCGAATTACTTAATTTAAATTGGAATGATTAAAAAATCAAGTCCTCCGCAGGCCCTATAAAAAATCTAGATTAGTGCTTTTAACCTGAGTGGCAAAAATATTCTATTTTCAAATTTAGTGTCAAAGCGGCAAGAAAATACAGTAGAAGACGAATGATTGTATTCTAAGTACTTCAAGGATTATGTCTGTATATATATATATACTTTTATATATTTTATTTAATATTTATTATTTATTTATACTTATACTTTATATATTTATTAATATGATTTATCATTATTATATATACAATTTATATATATATATTAATAATGTTATATATGGTAAACTTAAATATATGGTATTTATACTGTTCTGGTTTCTAGATAATAATATTATTAGTCGATTATCCAGTAATGTTTTTATTATCGATTTCGTTTGTTAGCCTGCTTTTTTTTTCGTTCTTTATTTGAACTGTATATTTGTTTTTTTTTCTTTGATTTGTTTCGTTATTTTTGTCTTATGTTTTGTGTCGTATTTTCTAGTTTCTGCCAAAATGCCAGGTAATCGATATTATTATTGGGCATTATTTTCCAAATTATTATTATTAATTGATATTTCACGGAATATCTTGCAAAGCTAAACTCAGCGTGATTATATGTGTGTGATTTTTTCAGTTAAATGTCTGTCACCTTCCTTGGCTTAAGTTAGCTATATTTTTTTTTTTTTTTTTTTTTTTTTTTGCTGTTTGGTCTAGTTTGCTTATTTTGTTTTAGTTATGTAATGTGATGTCGTGTTATTTGTTCTTTTTTCTTCGTAGATTCTGAATGTGTGAGGTGTGGGAGTGCGTTTTGATATGAGTGGGGCTGTTGAGATTGTGAGTTTTATTTTTATTAATGATGCGTGGTTGGTTTGGTCTGGGGGTTAGTGGGAAGATGAAAGTATAGAAGATTAAAATGGAAACTGATAATGGGCGAGAGATGGTTGTATGAGGAATGAGCAAAGTAGAGTAAGTCTGGTGGTATTGGAGACTCTCATCGAGGCTCCAAACGGCAGTAATCAAGGGGTGATCGTGAAATATAAAGAGGTCTTAAGTTTTTCATATTCTCATATAAGCTTAGAAGATAAGAAAGCATACCTGTAGCAATTATTTACTTTCTATTCTTTTGAATAATTATATATTTTTGGATATTTATATGGATTGGTTGGGTATCATATAAATAGTTATTTTGCCCAGGATTATTATATAATATATATATTATATATATATACTATATATTATATATATATTTATAATATTATATATTTATATTATATTATATAATATATTTAGATATTATATTATATATATAAATATATATATAGAGTATTTATATAAAAAAAAAAATATATATATATATATATATATTATGATATATATATTATAGTATATATATATAATTATATATATATATTATTATATATATATATATATATATTATATATTATATATTATATATATATATATTTGGTTATATATACTATTTTATTATATAAATATATATATATTATATATATATATATATATATTATATATATATATATATTATATATATACTATATATATATATATATATATATATATATATCAGTATATATATATATATATATATATAATTATATATATATATATATATATACTATATTATATATATATTATAATATTATAATATTATATATATATATATAATATATATTACAGTAATATATATATATATTATATAATATATATATATACTATTACTATATATTATATATAATATATAATATATAATATATTATATATATAATATATATATATATATATATATATATATATACATATTTACAATAAGCACGAGCTCTAATCAATCAAGTGGTGCACTCAATTAACGTACGAACAGGAAGACCAAGCCCATGGAGAGAATAGCTCAATTCCTCCACCGCAACCAATTGCATAAACCTGGACCCACTCGGTTTTTTTGGTGTACTCTACCACTGAGCTAGCCGGCGCTTTTATATAATAAATGTAAAATAAAGTTATTATATAATATTATATATATATTATATTATATATATATTATATATAATATATAGATATATAATATATATATATATCGTATATATTATATATATATTATATACAGTATATATATATATATATTTTATATATATATATATGTATATATATATATATATATATATATATATATATATATATTATATCATATCAGTGGCGAAGCGTCCAGTCATCTATTGATTGCGGAGATGACTGACCAGATGAGATAAAAAGTAAATCAAATCATTTTTTTTCAAATTTCATTTTTTTTCATTTTTATTATTAAAATATTATAGTATATATCTATATATATTTACTTATCTATATATTATATCATATATATATATATATATTATATATATATATATATATATATATTATATTATATAATATATATATATTTATATATGGCGGCTTGAAAAAGCGAATCAATTAAAATGATGCCCAGGTAATCTTTTAATTTGTCGGATCATTGCGAGCCAACATTATAACATTATTATATAATGCAGTAATATAGCCAATCAAATTGCTCAAAAAATGTGTAGTAATTTAACATACATTACTCATCTCTATGTTTGTCGCAGCAACCCTATTTGATCAGTTTGTTTCTCATTTTCGATTGGTTTCAATCATTCCTAAAATAACCTAATAAAACTTTACGAATTTTTCTTGAATAATAAACGAAGAAAAATTTAAGAATTTTAACATATAACTCACTCATTATCAATTATCACAATTTTATTTGCTGAAAAATCTGAAAAAAAAAAATCTTATTGGTAACAACGATATCTCTATCATCTTAAAAGGAGTCAATCGACTATTATTGTTAATGAAATTGGCCATAGTCATCATTCAACGTAAACTGAATTCTTTCAACAACCCTCAAGTCGTCTTTTTTCTCAATCCACATTATATATTTCAAGGATATACTCGTGGATAGGAGAAGCTTCCCTATACATATAGATATATTTAAGACAAATAAGTTGAGTCAGTGTGAAGATATTTTCAATGGCACAATAGAGAACGTGGTTTATTTCTATTTAGGGAGTATGTTTTATGTGTCAGCACCTATTTAGATATAAAGAGAGTGTCTGTTGAGAACAATAGAGCCGGAGTCACAAGTATTCTGAATATTTTTTTTTTTTTGTATCAAGGAAATAAAAGATATTACGACATGCCTGGGGCTACCAGATCAGCCTCACTAAATGAGAGGAAAGCAGATTCGCAAAACTGCAGCCTATAAAGTTTTATCACACTTTGAGCACACGCACCCGGCACACTGCTAACAATAACTTTTGCACCTGCACCCCACCGATGAGAGCTATCTGGCACCGCAACCGCAACCGAGCACGCCACCATCTCCTACTATTTTCAAAATATTTCGCCGCGACATGGAGAAATATATACTTTATTACTCAGTTCTACCACACAAAAAAATTGTGATGTTTAGAAAAATTTATCTCCGGTGTCCGGTCTCCGCTTCCAACTCCGCTTGTGGACTCGCCCGGTTTTCCCGCCTCAAACACCTTTCAAAATTGTTCAGGAATAATAATTGTAAATATATTATTTTTCAACGCAAAAAAATTGTCTCTCGGCTCCGCCCCCAGGCATACGGCTGCCGCAGCGATCTCCGCTTTCGGGTTTCGCATCCAGAATATGTTCTAGTTCAACATATTGTTGCAGCAAAGTCTATTTTAACCTGCAAAAACAACTTTCTTTAAAAAAAAATTCACACTCACCTCACTCCGGCTCCGGCCCGCACGCTCCCGGGCTCCACCCTTCCGGCTTCTTCTCAAATTTTCCAGAGCTCAAACTTGTTAATACTCAGATCAGAATAAAAATTTCTTTTAAAAAAATCTATTATCACTATACATTATCTGAGATCATCATCATGACTACTTGAACTCCGCTGCGAGGCTGTTCCGAGGCTCCGCCATCTCGTGCGCTTCCGGCTATATCTCTCGAGACTACTACGTTTATATTTCACGAAGAGGCCAGCTCCGCTTGCAGAAGATCAATTATCTACAGAAAAGACGAATTCATCTTTAACACAATTAATTTATAAACAAAATCTATTACTCTACCGCTGCCACGGCTGCCCGGGGTCAGATCAAATCCGGCCAATCGAGGTCTTTTAGGCCCCGGCTCCTTTGTCTCATATTACAAAAACCTGAACACATCACAACCATCTGCACAGAAAAAATCTATGAAAAAATACATTGCTGCTGCACACAAGATCAGCTCTACGGCTTCGGTCTTCCGCTCGGTCCGCTCTGCGCTTCCGCTCCGACTTTCGTTCCATTCAGATAGTTCTTCTCGACTTTTGCAGAAGTATTTTAACTGAAAAAACAATGTAACAAATAATTATTATACTTTCGCTCGCTCGACCTTCTCTTTCATCAATTTTGGTGGAAATGCTTTGCTCGGCTTTAGCACAGTCCTTACCAGCTCCTGCACTCGCTCGGCTCGTCGCAGGCTCTATGCTTCTATCAAAATTGTTCAATTCCTCCAACTGGTTACAATACTTTCATCTGCAAAAAAATCTAAAAAAAATGCTCTTCAGATCCGGCTCGGTCCGGCTTCTGCTCCCGGCCTCGCGCTCTGTCCGGCTCCGCCCGCGCACTCCCACTTCTCGTTTCCAATTTCAGAAATATTTCAGGCTCCGATTATGCAAAGATATTTTACCTGAAAAACAAACAATTAAAAAAAAAATATATAATATATCTTTGGCTCCGGCTCCTGTGTCTCAGCTACGGCTCCGGCTTCTTTCAAAATTGTTCAGCTCCAACCTAATGTAGAATTACTTTTATCTGCAAAAAAAATCTTGAAAAAATTTGCTCTTCAGACGGCTCCCAGCCCGGTCTGCTCCGGCGCGGCTACCGCCTCCGACTTCGTTCCATTTCAGAATAGTTCATCAACTCCGACTTTGCAGAAGTATTTTTAACTGAAAAACAATTTAAAAAAATATATATACATATCTTACTTCGGCCCGGCCCGGCTCCGGCTCCAGCGCCGGCTCCGGCTCCGGCTCCGTGCTCCGGCTCCGACTCCTTTTTCATTTCAGAAAAGTTCAGCTCCGACTTTGCAGAAGTATTTTTGCCTGCAAAAACAAGTTCGTTAAAAAATGTATATTGGCTCCGGCTCCGCTCCGGCTCGGCTCGCTCTCGTCTGACTTGGTCCGCTCCGCTCGCGGCCTGGCTTCGCTCCTTCTCAAATTTTTCAGCTCATTCCTTGCTGAATATTTTTCAACCTGCAAAAAATCTTAAAAAAAATTTGTTTTTTGTCTATCTAACGCTCCGTCTCCGTCTAACGCTACGGCTCCGCCCGCCCGGACTTGCCGACTTCGACCTACATTTAATATATTGAGAATTAGAAGCCGATCTTTAGGTTGTGTTTGCCGTAAAAGAAAAAGGTTTTAATTTATTATAAAATGAGAATAACCTAGAAAAGATCCGAAGTTGGCGTGCAATTTCCAACCTGGAAATGAAAATTTTTAGTTTGACACGCCTATATAAAATATCCTGTATCTGAAAAACCTTTCAGAATTTTGAAACAAATAACACACCATGAGTGAGAGGAGGAAATTTTCTAATAATATAAAGTACATAAAAAACAAACAGAAATTTTTTATGTTTCATTTACAAAGTAGGAGTGAAATCCTCCTCAATCTCTAATGCAATAAAGTGAAAGCCATTATATATTTACTAAGAATATCAATAAAGGAAAGCCTTAATAATTAAAGAATATTCGTAGGGAGAAATCCTCCTGTAGTGCCTTGACTTTCTTCCTTGTTGGTTTAGATAATGTATTCTGGTCTAAATGCTTATAGCGGCCAAGCGCCGATGAATCCACCCTGTAAGTAACCGATTTAGCTTCATTAACAATTGCTGTGTAAGCCTCGTAAGAAGAGAGAGTCTTCAGGTTACGCTATAATAAGATTCATCGTAGTCACTACAGAATCTCAAAACAGAGTAATAAAGCGAATAAGGAGTAAGCAACACAACGAATTGTTGCAGAATATTCATTGGAATAACAACACGAGAAGCAAAAAAATAACACAAAGAGCCACATATTATAGTAATACTTTATATATATAATATATATATAACTATATATATTATATATACTATATATATATATATATATATATATAACCTATATATATATAATATATATATAATTATACTATATATATATATCCGTATATATAATATAGTATAATATATATAATTCATATATAATAATATTAAATAGAATAAAGAATAATATTATATTTATACTATATATGTATATATATATAATATATATAATATACGGTATATATATATACTATATACTATATATATATATTAGGTTAGGTATATATAATATATATTATACTATATATATATATATATAGTATTATAATATCTATATATATATATATATATAATATATGTGGTTGTGTATATATATACTTATATAGTATAATATATATATATATTATATAATATATGCATATATATAACACATAATATATCACTATCATAATATATATATACTGTAAATATATATAATATATATATAATATAATTATTAATGTATATATATATATAATAATATATATATATATTAATAATATAATATATATATATAATTAAGTACCATAATATTATATACTAATATATAACATATATACATCCTACTATATATATATAATATATATATATATTACCTACACTATTATGTATATATATATTAGTAAATATATAGTTATAAGTTATTAATAATATAATTAATAATATATATATATTATAGTATATTATATATATATATTATAATATATTATTGATATAATCTATATATATATATTATATATTATATAATAATATAAATATATACTATAAATATAATATAATATAATATAGACATAAATATATGAAAATATTATATATAATATATATAAGCATTATATTAATTACAAAAATATAGATATTTATATATGATACTATTAGTATATATAGTATATAGTATATCTAGTTACAAATACATTATATATATATATAGTATTATGTATGTAGCATATTATATAAAATATATTATAGTAATATAATAATAAAACACTGTATAATAATATATATATATACATACTATATACACATACATATTATTTATTCATAATTTATATATAATAAATATATATATTATAATATTATAGTATAATTGTTATAATATTAATATTATTTTATATACTTTTTTATAATTATTATTATATTAATTATTTATATAATCTGAAAAAATTTTTAATGAAATAAGAATTTATTTATAGTAGTTATATAGGTATTACCTGTATTATTTCACCTTCAATATATATAATATCTAATGTGCACCTAGAAATGTAGTTAAACAATGGGGTATATATATATATATATAAATATTATATTATATATATATTAAAATTATTATAAAAGAATATTTAGTTATATATAATATTATATATATATATAATATATTATATATATATATATATAATAGTAATATTAATAATATTAAAACCCAAACTAACTTATATATATATACCCATATATTGGTATCAAGAGCTAATCTAGAGATGATGAGTATTTTCATTAACGTCCGTAGCAGACTAACCCTTAACTTATAACTAACCCGTAATTACTTGAGATACACTGAGCTACTGATGTTAATATCATTACTAAAACCGAAATAAGCTATGAAATAACCTAGCTTCAAATATAGACATGATATTATGCCTCTACAATAAATCTATATAGTCTACCGATAAATTTAAACTATAGAATATTATGAGAGACATAAAATCTATTGTTATTCTAAAATTCTTTTAGGAATCCAAACAAGATAGACCAAAGCATCATTAACTAACTCAAACTAGAGATATAACAACTATACATTTCAATAGGAATTATAACTCAATAATATATCCTACCTACCTCAGTCACTTATAACTATGACAATAGACTAATAACTAAGTAAACTAACAAATATAAAGCCACGACCACTATCATATATATCTTTAAATTAGCACTAAATAATTACAGAAATAAAGCATTTAAGTAATAAATAAAAAAATGCAAATTTTTAAGTCCGCTAAGGCTAATATACAATGCATAACAAATCCAACTTCTAGTAAGCATATAAATATATATGATAACGTAGATACTATCCCAAGGTCGCTCAATACTAATCACCTCTAGTATAAAAACTGAGACAATTAATAATATATATTAATACTTCATTTATCAGAAACTAATCTCAAATCTATAACCTTCTCTTATAATATAAAAATAAAATCTCAGCTAACAACTAAATAAATACATACCAAACTCTTTTAATTAATAATATTATAATATGACAATACATATATAGAAACCGCAATATATAAACAAATAACAATTGCCATATGCATATAAATGCATAATATGCTCATATCCAGCTATCTAAATAAATGCCTGTATATATATATGCTAACTTATATAAACATTGATAGAAAGTAATCCACTACCCATATATATACTCAACGTTATCTATTTCAAATTGCATTAATTACCTCTAATAATCACTAGTATACCACTAATTACATTACATATACCATTATAAATAATAATATCAATTTCAAAGATGACCTCTATAGTAATTAACTCATGAAAATCATCAAACAAATCAGATTGAGATTTAAATTAATAAGTCTCACCGAAAATTTCTTATAATGCAAAGACAATACCATTTTACATATGGAAACTGTGCTTTTTTACACAGCGGCCCATCGTACTAATCACGAGTAAGACCGGCACTTAGCATACAAATTAAATTGTAGGATCGAGCACATATATAACTATATAACTCAGCCGACAAAAAATAAAGCTCTTAATAGCAACAGCTGCCTCTCTCACCAATGTTTTCAACAAGTATCGCAAACAAAAAGCAAAGTACGCATGCAAAAGTAGACGTAAACATACATAAATGACAATAATTTTGGAATCTACACAGAAACAACAAAAGTGCACAATATAATATAAACACAAATATATAAAAATATTATGCATAGTAGATACAAAAAAAAATTTTTTTTTGCCTAACAACACTTGTCCTCTACTTGATATAAGGGCTAATCATAATAAACAATGCCTTTTGCAATCTAAAAAAGCTGATTTAATGATATACAAAGGTGAGAGAATTAATATTTGCTACCAATCCTCCGGGAACAGAGACGTGTTACTCGACTAGTAATGGAATCTGGATGTAATCCAACAAATACTAGACGAAAGCGAGTCTAAGATCATTAATAATCTCTCTGAACAATATACTAGGTTGAGCGCATGCGCATAGTGACCTGCTAAGGATGTCAAGACATCAAAACTCGTATTGTAATCGAGATCTGGGGGGGTCTCTTACTCAATGTAAGACACAAATGGTCACGATAACGTCAGCGAAAATAGATGACAATAAGAGAGCGAAATAAATGTAAAATTACACTTGATAAGATATTCGAACTCGAACTGTATATCAAATAGAAATATTAATATTTCAAAAGGACAGACACTAAGAACAAATTGATTTCGAATTTTATTAAAATCACAATTTTGGAATAAGGGAAGTTAGTAGCAATTTGTTACCCTAATAAAATATACTTATAGATAAAAGTAGCTATAAGTATTTCTGATTGCTATAATCTATATATATTTACACAGACAAAATTTCGCGGTTGAAAATAAAAGACTATTCTCAAAAGGCCGGACGATCTAATTAAATCCGATCGAATAGAACAAGACTTTAAATTTCGAAAAGTTTGAGTTGAATAAATTATTATATTAATATAATATATAAATTATAATTGAAAATATCTAATATTCCTTAATAAAAGTAGCATCGACTACAGTGATGTCAATATCATCTATAGACTAATCAAGATTAATAATATATATTTATAATATATATATATAATAAATATATATATATATAATAAATATATATATATATATAATAATAATATATTAAATAAATATATAATAATAGTATATATATATAATATATATATATATATATATAATATATATATCTATTATATTATAGATATAATAAATATAATAATATATATATATAATATTAATATATATATATTAATTATATATATATAAACTATATATATAATAGTATATTATAATATATTATATATATATTATATGTAATTATTATGTTAAATTTAAAGTAATTATTAAAAATACGCCATAATATTAAATATATGTTAAAAATAGGAGAAGAAAATAATTAGTAATTGGAATAGTGTAATATAGAACTTATCTAGACTTTCTCCTGGAATTTGGAATACATCTCACTAGGTAATGTTAGAAATGAATATAAATTATATATACCCCTGTCTTTACACGGGTAGGAGTCATACCCCTAACCAAATTGTTCTGTGATAACCCAACTTTTTATTTGAGGTTTGAGTATAGAGTAATACTAAAGGTAATTAAATCAATCCAGTATATGGTCTCAATTGACAACTACATAGCGGTGTTCAAATCCAGAGAGCTGATAAATTCTTTACCTTTCACCTAATTTAAAGTTCTTTAATATAATATATTAATATTATAATATATATATATAATATATTAAATATATATATATAATATTATATATACATATTATATATTATATAAAATTATATATATATATATATATATATATATATATTATATATATTATATATATATAATATATATATATATAATAAACTTTAATAATATATTATATAAATATATATATATATAAATATAATATAAATAGATTATATATAATATAATAATATTATATATGATAATTTGAAATACAGTAACATTATAAAGATAAAATATTTATATATATATTAATTATCATTAAAAAAATATATATATAGATGGTTGTATATATATATATATATATATATAAATATCATTTTCATGAATAAATAAAAACTAACAGATTGTTCCAGATTAATCAATAGAGATATATAAGAACTGGAGCATAATATTAATCGGTAAAAATAATGGACAAAGAAAGTCATAAATGTGTGAAAAGATTGTTACCAGGGGGAATCCCTTCCAATGGATGAGGATTGCACAGGATTTTTTTCGGGATATATGGCAAACGGCAAACGTTTATTAAAACCTAATGTCTACAGACATTTCTTGATATAACGTATGAATATATGAAGATAATTGAAGATAAAGAAGATTTTGATGTCTAATTAATCTGAATGAAAACTTCGATAAGCTATTTAATGTTAATTCAAAAAATAATTATTGAACACGTTGTATTTAAAATATAACTATCAACAAAGAGTTATTATTATATTTATTTGATTACCCTTTGATAGTATTTTCTTTTCTTATTACATTAGCATTAATATATAAATTAGTATGAATTATTTTCTCAAGATTATTATTATTAGACTAATATAAAAATGATTACAATAATATATTAATAATATATAAATAAATATATATATATATATAATATTTAATATATATTATATATTATATATAATATAATAATATATATAATATTATATATATATATATATCTAATTTATAAGTTGTAACTTAAACACATACAAACTTTTGAGCAATCATACAATTGGCAGTGAAAATAGATTAAAAAAATTATAAATATAAATATACCGTATATAAAACTAAAAAGTATACTTAGTAGAAAAATAAAAAATATAATATAAATATAATAAAATAAATGAATAATAATAAAAATAATAATAAATAAAAAAAATATAATAATAATAATAATAATAAATAATTAATAATATATATTTTTAAAATCAATGTTCTGAAGATAAATAAATGAATCATGCTTTAATAATATTATTATATATATATATTATAATTATATATTATAATATAAATATATATATATATTAAAATATATAATTATAATATAAATATATATATATATATCTAATATATATATTAATAAATATAAATATATATATAATATATATTATATATAATATATATATATAGGTATATGTGGGGTAGGCAGGGGGGGTCCATTGGGACTTTCCCTCCCCCCGCTAAATCTGGCGAAATAAAAAATATAAGCCTTATGATGTTGCCAGACGATGTTTAAGGTTTATTAGTGTGATAAAACTGAAAATATGATACATACAATCGATAGATATAGAAGAGTAATACTAATTACTACATTATTACAACATGGATTTTATCTAAGTTTTAATGTGTTTCGTTTTCATATGGTTTGAAGTCAAATAACTGTTATTTTAATCAGTGCTTCTCACGCAGAACTGCTGAGTAGTCGATAGATCCGCGTCCGCAAAGCTGCTCTATATATAGATTACTTATAGAATATTATAGATATAATATAAAATATATATACTATATATATAATATATATAAATCATTCAAACTTTCCCCCTAAAGAAACCTAACCTACCCCATATAGTATATAAAATAATTAATATTATTATATATATAATATATTATATATTTATAATAATATAATATATAAGTATATATATATATATATAATATATATATATATAATAACTATATATATATATATTATTATTTAATTATTATATATTATATATATATATATAATAATGATACTTAACCAATAGTTAAAAAATACCATATAATAATAATATATTAAAATAATAAAAATAAAAATAAAAAATAATATAAAATAATATAATAAAATTAATAAATATAAAATTGATAATAATACATAGGAAGAAAAAATGTATTTAATATATGATTATATATTATTATATTAATACTATTCATATATTATATATTATATTTTAATTAATATTATCGTTAATTTATTGTTGTTATATTTTTATTAATAAGTAATTAATTATTAATTAATATTTGTATTATATTATTTTATTAAATATATTGATATATTAATTATATTTTAATTTATTATACTTATTATATATGTTATAATATATTTATCATATATATTATTTTATTATATATATTATTATTATTTTGATATATTATTATTAATATTATATTATATTATTATATTATATATAGGGGTATTTAAGTAGCATAAGCAAATGGTAAAAATGCATAACACCGGTATTTTTATCAGGTTAAGTTTCAGAAAGTCGTTACCAAAATAAAATTTGATATAGGGATTGAATTTCGTTGATCTTTGAGCATTTCCAGTCTTTCTATGAATTATATTATAAATTACCAATAGTCAGCAAATTCAGGTTGCACTGTCGTGATAATAGCATTTGCCACCAGGGCAGGGAGAACAAAGTGTTGTATATTTATAAAGGCGTAATCTCTGTCTTGTATTCTACAATTTTCACTTGGACGTATTAAATGAACTAATAATAACAATAAAATATAATGCTTCTGTTCATAATCTGCTGTTCAACTAAAAAGATCGAAGATCGCTTTGTAGAAAGAAAAAAGAAAATGCTGTCTACACGGATATAAACTAAAAATCGGAAAATCTAAGCATAGTAACCAAATACAATAGTACTCTTGAAAAAGATGAGCAAGCGATACCTTGGATTTTGCAATTGTATAATGGTTTAATTAATTCAATACAAGTATGGTATGGTGACTGAAACATGGAGGTCACTTCCAAAATATTAAAATGTTATATATATTATATATATCTAATATTATAATATTAATATATATATTATATATATATATATTATATAATATAATAATAATAATAAATAAGTTATATTGGGGGAATACTCAAGCCTTTATAATTATATAATCTAATAAGTGGGTAGAATAAAAATAAAGTATGTCGTTATTGAACAAATTAAGATCAATAGAAGATTAGCATTTCAATTTTATGCGTAAATGGGCTTATAAGAACAATAATTTTAAACCAAAAAATATAGGAACCTATAGCAATGTTCCAAGTATAAAAACTGACACATATAATAGAACTCTATTGGAGCAAGCTAAAAGTCCTCTTATTTTGCATCTTCTTTGGACTCAAACCAATTAATTTGACTCTCGGCATATTCTCCTAACAACACCATAAACTAATCTCCCCATAGTTTTACAGGTTTCCTTATAGCTTACCTTAATAATACTAATATCCACAATCATCCGCACAATTATACAAAATCAACCACAGACGCCTCCATCTTGATCCATTTATCGCAATTACTCTATAACTTAACGATCATCCCAAATATTGCTTCTTTATACTATCAAACTCACACGTGTTCACTAACATTCTCATATTGGGCAATTATTTAACTTACAAGTTGTCCCCCCACCCCTCGCAGATTTCATCAGAAATACATCCTTACAATAAACTCTGAAAATCCCTTAACTCTCTTTCTAACCATTTAATATCTTCTACAAGAACTTCTACTTCCTTGTAAATATAATCATCTAATACCAAACGTTTATATACAATCTTCCCTCACAATTTCGTCTTCCTTTTCCATATATACTTTCCAACAATTTCTTCGGGGATATTCATCATGGGCATTCTAAACACATCAACCATAACTTTTACTTAAACGCTTGCATCAACCTTCATTCGAAATGCAATTGAACTACTTTAGCACATACACATATACGTTCTAACAACACTGCAAAACTAATTCCTATGGTCACAGTTACACTTCCTTCTACTTTCCATATGGGATAATTATTATATGTAAATAAAATATAATAGATAAGATTAAAAAAATTTCGAAAATTTACAAAGAATACACAACTGAATCGGGCGTGAATTTCTAGAAAGATAATAATATCAATTCTCCAAAGTGATTTGAAAGAATTGTGGATGTACAAACACATAATTAAATAATTTAATTATCGATAAATGTAAGGTTTTTTATATAAGAAGGACAAAGAATATTATTAAAAAAATGACCATTTATCAAAGATGTAGTGAGGAATATGATCTAGGATAATAATTAATTAATAAGGATTAAAAGTTTCGAAACAAAGTGCGAACCTGTTAAGAAAGCTAACAAAACTTTAGGTTTCATTGCCAGAAACTTCCAAATTAAATCTAAAAATATAATAATACCTCTCTATAAAGCGTTAGTTAGTAGACTTCATCTGAAATACATAGTACAGTTTTGGAGAGCGTATCTCAAGAAGGACATAAAAAACTGAAAGAATTCAAATTTGGGCATTGTATTCACAACCGAAATGGAGAGTTAAGTCATAAGAGAAACGACTACGTAAACTTGATATCCATTATTTAGATAGAGAGGAAAATTAATAAAAGTTTTCAAAATACTTGATAAATCTGACAATATCTATTATAGGCACTTCTTTGAATGCGATTTTAATAATGTAGCACGAAATAATGGATATAAACTTTCTCATAAAATATTTCAAACCAATATTTAAAAAGAATTTCTTCACTTAAGATGTAGTTGAAAAGTGGAATATCCTTTTTTATGAAATAATGGGATTTAATTATCTAAGTTACTTGACGTATTATACATTGTTTAAATTCAAAATGTTGAAATATTATATAATATAAATAATTTTAAAAGAATCGAGGCGAGCTATAAATAAGATGAGTGCTTCTGGCTGCTTAGAACTATTTCAAGTTAAATGGTTCTATGATCGTCTCGATACATCTATGTTACGTGAGATAAAATAGGTTGTTATTGTTCAGTCGTATAAACGTTAATATGAATAATATAAAAAATATAAATATAATATAATAATAAAATAAACAAATTATAATAATAATAATAATAGTGAATAATATAATAATATAAAATAAAATAATTTAAAGGAAGATGTCAATTAAAATCATAACTAAACTGAAATTTTATCTTATAATTTAAGATAGGTAATACAATTAGGTGAAATTTCCGTTCATATTTATAGCCAACCATCTAATCATGTTATTGCGTATACAGCTATAATCATAAAACTTTTACAATATAAGGAGATGCATATAATTCTAATCAATAGATATTTTAGCTAATTGAATTTAAATTGAAATGGCAATAGAAAATTAATGAAAATTATATTGATAATAATAATCATAATAAAAAAACATTTAATTATATAAAATCTATGTTTCATATAAGTTTAAACATAAGGTTCTACTCCTTCAACTTCAACTACAAGGCATGATCAATCATGGATAGTTTGTGAATAAATATACGAGCACAATTCACATTTTTTACCACGTGGTATTATGTTCAGGGGGGATCCTTTTGTTCTCGCATAAAAATTTATAGTATCAAACATACCTACTTCATTCTTCCTCATTAATCAATCGATATGATCACCACGAGAACGGAAAAATGACAAAAAAAATAACGAAAAAATTACTACATAATAGGTTTAAATAAAACGGATAATTGTAGAAGATTATAAGATTTACAAGAAAAGATAAAACCAAAGTCAAAAATATATAAATAGATTAAAAAAATTATACCTATTGCTTAATTAAATTTTCAGAAAGAATCAAACGTACATCTAAAATACATTTCTATTCAATTACCGGGTCTAACCCCCTATATATTCAGTGGAGATGTGATAGCGGTTAATGAGATATAACGACTGGATCTATCTGGCATCGCTCTTAACTTTAAAGGGGGATTCAAGCCAAAATAAACATCCAATTCTTCAAACAACTTTTGAATTTATGGCTAGTATTACTATTATATATAAAATCTTTGTCTTAAACGGAGCATTGTGTATGAGATTAAGTCTTAAAAAAATAACTATAATGAATGGTACCCCCTGTGAGGTACGATATGAAAACCATCAACAATCGCGCAAAACTATCGAACAATATATAGTATATATATATATATATACTTATATATATATATATATTATAATAGATATCTATATTATATAATAATTGTTATAATATATTATATAATATATATATATAGATATATTAATAATATACAGATATCAGAATATAGAAGAAGAGTTTAGGATATATAATAATATATATATATATATATATAATATATATATTATATATATAAAATAGATATATAAATATATATGTTATTATAATATATATAATGAATATTAATATAATATACATAGAATATATAAATATATATTTTATAATTATATATATATATAATTATATACTAATATAAACATAGTATATATATAGTATAATATATAAATATATATATATATATATATATTATAGTATTTATATTATATATATAATATATATATAGTATACATAAATATATAATAAATATATAATATAATAATATATATTAGAAGTTATATCTTTTTGAATCTTGCTTTTCATCTACCGAATATCTATTTCGAACTAGTTGTATAGTTTTACGTAAAAATTTTGTCAAAAACATGAACGCAGTCGAAAAGAGACCCTCTCACGACTTTTAACCAGTCACCATTTATACACTAAGTGAGAACATGGGTATCTAGTCAAGTGTGGTTCACCAACTTGGCATCAGCAAGCTCACAAAATCCGCATTCTCTCCTGTTTCACCTTTCTTCTGCTCTAACCAAACTGAATCCTCGACTCTATTGCATTATTAACTGCTCAATCCACTTTTCTCGGTCTCCCACGGACGATCAGACCTCATACTATATCTTCGTTAACAACCGACTATCATTCATATTTCCATTCCATATAATCAAACATCTCAATGTACCTCGTTATCTCTCATTAACGTTTCTCCTACACCACAATACCAATCATTAATCGTTCATATCTCTTTTAACATTTTCTCACACCATAACAGCCAAAGATTTCCAAAGAATTTTTACCTTAATTAAATCTCTTAATTCAGAAATAGTTTTCTTCTACTAAACAATTACACAGAACAAAGATCCTCTGCAAACCCAACCGCATCAGACATATCATTTACATCCATCAACGATTGTTGCTTTTCGCTTCTCTACTTCACAAAGGATCTGAAGAGGACCCAAATGAAACTGTTCCATATAATCCATTTTATGGTTCAATTGTTATATTTAAATAAATTAAGAGTATGTTAGCATACATACTTACACACACCAATATATATAAATAATATAATATAATATATATATAATAATATTAAATGAAAAATTTATGTATATAATATATATATATATATATATATATATATATATATAATATATAATAATATATAATAGTAAAATATATCATATATATATATATATATATATATAAATATATAATATATATAAAATATAATTATATTATATATAAATAATTTATATATTATATATATGAAAGATATATAATATAATATATATAATATATTTATATATATATCAATATATATATATAATATTATATATATTATATATATATATAATATATAATAAATATATTTATACTGATATTATATATATAAATAAATATATAATATATATATTATATATATATATTATAGATATATATATATAGATATATATATAAGTGATAATATTATATATAATATATATATATATATATATGTTAACAGTAAATATATATATTATATATAATATATATATTATATTAATAATTTTATATATATATATATATAATATATTTATATATATTAATATAATATATATATATATTATTATATATATATTATAATAACTATAATATTATTATATATAAGTAATATATATATAATATAATATATACAACCTATTAATATATATATCGTCTATTAACACCACCTATATACTAAAAAATATAATATATAGAATATATAATGAATATATTACCCAGCAGCTGTTGGAGTTGCTTATAATAAATGATTCTTTGATTTTACACGTTTGTGTATCAAATCAAACGTACACCAAGTTACTTCCTCCTCCGGTGAAAG
>JABUQX010048373.1:0-12500 GCA_015478945.1 Trachelipus rathkii
GAGAGGAGAGAGAAAGAGAAAGAGAAAGAGAAAGAGAAGAGAAAAGAGAAAGAGAAAGAGAGAGAGAGAGAGAGAGAGAGAGAGAGAGAGAGAGAGAGAGAGAGAGAGAGAGAGAGAGAGAGAGAGAGAGAGAGAGAGAGCTTTAAAATCTTCTAAAAACATGGTTAACTTTGGAAAGGTAACAACATTGTTTATGCTATACTTTCTGGATACCAATACAAAAGCTTTTATCCCAATGCCCAAATTTCTTCTTTTCAAAATGCCACTGAGATGTTAAATAACCTATTACCCAAAAAGTCACAAATTGGAAAGTAACATTTTATTAAACAATAACAGTTGGATTGTATATCAAATTATTTATGTCAGTGATTTTGTACTGTAATAACTAATAACTACCATATGATTATTTGCGTTTATATATGTTAAAAGTTTTAACATTTGCTTATATACAGTTTACTGTTACTCGGGCATCTTCTCTTTAAATGTACGACAAAATTATTATTGGAAACATGAATCTTTTCAGTTGGTGGAAGCTTTTAAAAATATAAAATGATGAGATAATAAACTTCCACAGGGGTATCTTGTGATCTTATTATTCATTAGGTACTAAACTTCATTAAAGTATATAAAGAATAACTATATGACATTTAATTCAGCTGTTTATCTAGTTGTTAATAATAATAATAAAAATAATAATAATAATAATAATAATAATAATAATAATAATAATAATAATGATAATAATAATAAATTTTATCATTCTATTATAAAGGAATAAATGTTTCCATTTTATAATTTCATTTGCTTGATATAAAACTTCATAAGTAATTATTTTTAACTCTTTTAATATAATTTCATTTGTTTGATATAAAACTTCCTAAGTAGCTAATTATTATTTTTAACTCTTTTTAAAAATTACATCTTTCTTAATCGGCTGCCACAAGACCAATATCACTATGGCAATTGTAAATAGGAAATTATACTGTATAATATATTAGGGTTAGGGTATATTTATTAAATCTATTATTAATAGAATTTTTTCTCAAAATTACAAAAATACTTCGCATAGAATAATTTTTGCAATTATAATACTTAGTCTAAAATTATCCGTTATTTTAAATACATATTAGATAGAATTTTCGGTTTTTTTGATAACATTATCCCAGTTCCTACTGGAATAACATTGGTATTAATGAGAAAATGAGTGGTTGATAGATTACATTTTATGAAACAAAAGATCCCTGAAAACACCAAACAATCCACGTATAAAAGTGTGGAATATGTGCTCGTATTATTTAATTATAAAATACCATGATGATGCAAGACTGTTGCTGGAGATTGGGGGGAATAAGAGTTGGACTATGTTTAAATTATAAGAAACATAGAGATTAACATATATTAAAATGTTTTTTAAGGAAGATTGTTTATCAATAATAAATTAATTTGCTATAGCAATTCCCAATTAAAAATATTCATATAAGCAAAAAATATCTATATGCATTAGATTAATACATCTCTTAATGTAAAATTTTTATATACGTATACATAACAATTAGATGGCTTGGGTAAATATTAACGGAATATTCAACTAAGTTATATAACTAAATCCTAAATTAAGATAAACATAAAATATTTAATTATGATTTTACATGTTGCTCTTCCTTAAAAATATTATTAACTATTATTATTATAATAATTATACTCATTATTATATTATATATTATTATATATTATAATATATATTATTATTATATTTATATATTTATTAATTACGTTCTTAAGCTGAACATAAAAGCATTTGATTATAATAGCGATAAGGTATCGAGGAGATCATCGTCATTGAACGGATAAGTTCAACAGTGAACATCAAAGCTATATAAGTACTCGGCGCTCGAATCTTTAAGATTATTTATCATTAATAAATGATTTCAACAATTTGTTGATTTACTATATCCAGCACAACTAAATCTAGTGTTTTAGTTAAATTAAAATCGAGTTAAATTGAAAATCAAAGACCAATTAACTTAGTGTTTATATAACCTTTTCTTGAATCGATGTTGTTGCTGTACTATTTCATAAAAAAGGATATTCCACTTTTCAACTACATCTTAAGTAAACTTTTAATCTTGGTTTGATATATTTATGAAAAGTTATATCATTATTGTGCTACATTATAAAATGCAATTCAAAGAATGCCTATAATAGATAGTGTCAGATTATAGTATTTGAACTTTTATTAATTATCCTTCTTCAAATAATGATATCAATTAACGTATCTTCTCTATGACTTACTCCATTACGGTATAATTAGTTCCCCTTTGATCTTCCAGTTTTATAGCACTTCTGAAATACGGACTCCAAACTGTACTATTATTCAGAGAAGGCTATAATAACGCTTATAGGAGGTATTTATTATATTTTAGATTAATTTGGAATTTCGGAATGAAACCTAAAGTTACTTCTTAAAAGGTCACACGTGCTTCCAACTTAAATCTTAATATAATCCTAGATCACCTTCTCATACATCTTTGGATACTGAGTCATCTATTATGTAAACATATTCTTTGTTCCTCGCTCAAAATAAAAACCTAACATTTATCGATTTAAATCATTTATATGTGTTGGTCGCAAGTACAATCTTACAAATCACTTTGGATAATTGATAATATTAATACTCTATACAATTACGCGATTCTCATTTGTCATATGTATTTTGTATGTACGTACGTATTTTAATGTATTAAATATATAATATCTATGTATGAGAAGAAGGGAAAAGTGGAACGTAGGACCACAGGGAATTAGTTTAGACTGATGTTGTTTAAAAAAATAGGATGTGCTAAGTAGAATATCAAATAATGATTCGAATGAAAGTGATGCAAGCGTAAAATTAAAAATGGTAGTGTTGAAATGTGGTAAAGCCATTGATGAGATCAGCAAATGTTGAAATTATATATGAGGAAAAAGGAAGAGAAATTGCATATAGAAAAAGATTAAACATTTTAAATAAGGAATTATGATTTAATCAAAGGGAAAGAAGTCTTCAGATAGAAGTATAAATTGTAATAAAGAAGTAAAGGATATCTAGAGAAAAAATAGAAATGGATTTAACCAGTCAATAAGAATGATGAGGAGTGTGTGCGGAGGGAACAACTTATATATGTACATAACAGAATAAATTGCAATTCTTCACGCAATCCAATTTTGTATTCTATACTTCCCTTAATTCCCATATCAATAACAAAGGCATATTAATTACACGTTCCGATAAGGGCAATAACATTGTTATTACTAATTACATGGACTACAACAATAAGTGCAATACACTATTAGCAGACATCAATACCTGCGATATGTTAACGAAAGAACCTCTAAAAACTTCACAGAATAATTTCAACAGTACATTAAAACACATTTGCAATTCATACCCACGTATTTACAATACTACGAAAGCATACATGCCTCAACTCTCACAGTTTTATGGAATTCCGAAAACACACAAACAGAATATCCCTCTCCGTCCATTAATTTCAAATACAAATATCACATATAAGCTATCAAAATGGATAGTTGATCACCTTAAACCTTTGATAAACACATCTCCACTTCACATATATCCAACACCACAGATTTTATTAACAAAATACAAAATATCGACCCACAGTCATTTCAATTTGTCAGTTTTGCTGCTGTTTCGCTATTTACGTCTGTACCAGTTCCTATGGCTCTATCCTTACAGGAACAACATATTCATGACAATAACTTATCTCGCACATATCCTTTTTCACTTATCAAAAAACTAATTACACTTACCCTGGAACATAGCTTTTTTCAGTATAACACCAAATACAATAAACAAAAACATAGATTAAGCATGGGCTCTCCTTTGTCACCTATCATTAGCAATCCTTTTATGGAACTTGTAGAAAAATATCATTTCTTCCCACATCCTCTGTTTAGAAACCTCCACGTGGAATGTAGATGATGTCTTTTGCGCCATCCCCAAACATATAAACGCACAACATATTCTAACACACATTAATTCTATAGACAACAATTTACAGTTCACACTAGAAATGGCAAACAATAAATCACTTCCTTTTCTAGATACATTAATAGACTGGAACACCCCTACATCCTTCAATTTTTCAATTTATGGAAAACCTTCATCACACAATAACTATATTCATTGGTACTCATTTCATACAACAAGCACAAAAATCGGTACCCCCTCCTAATTTTTCTTAAGAGCACTTCGCATTTGACCTCCTTCCACCTTACAAAATGAATACAATTTCCTGTTCTCAAAGTTCCAAAAATTACAATATCCAAACTACATAATCTCAAAGGCCTTAGCAAAGGCAAAAGAAAAATTTTATCACGCAGATAATCCCAATCTCCAAAATAACATGACATATCTCTTAGTTCCCTACCCGTTATCGCCAGATATAAAGAAAATAATACCAAAAAACATAATCACCACCCCCTCAAGCACATTACCCTTAAAAAAAAGTTCTAAAACCCAATAAATTTAAAAATTCTAATAATACACAATGCATCTACCAAGTCCCTTGCCATAATTGTCCAGAAATTTATATAGCTGAAACAGTAGACTTCAAGAGACAAAAAAAGGATGGAAAGGGGAGGAAAAGGTTTGACTCTAAACAAAATTATTCTCCTCACTTCCTTGATTACGCTGCAATGATATTCACAAGAGTGTAACCGGCTCACCTTCACTGGAAGGGGATACCTGTTGGACAACGGTCAATTCAGGAGTGCATAGTGACACTAGCATTTTTTAGGTTACACTAAGTACAAGGTAGTGATAATCCTATAATGCTATAGGTAGTTTATTCTGGAGCTAAAGATAGCACGTCACTATTTTATTTGTAGTCAATTGTATCCGTTCGTATTTAGGTAAGGGTTAAGATTTTGAACAAGATTGAAAATGTGTTTTTAATTTATTATTCCTTTGAGTTACTATTAAATTATATTTGAAAAATAAAATTTCGTACATATTTTTTTTTTTAGGTATCTGAAGGGCAACACCTGAATTTAATAATAAAACTATTATAGTTGTTCAAAGAGATGACGTGAAAGCCTTCGGCAGAAGACTAGTTTTCTCTAATTTTTTTAATTCTCAATGGAGGTCAGATATTTGCCCTAGCTACACATGAGTTAAACCTCTGCCAGGCACACACAGACAAAAAACGTAAGAGAGAGATAGATAGATGTTACATTGTTAATATCTTCCTTCAAGTTATTAGAACAAATAACATTATCTAACCAGGATTTTGTGTTGTGAGCCGGTGACAGATATGTAAATGAATCCTTAGGAAAAATACCATCCATCAAAAACAATAGATAGATAGATAGATAGATAGATAGATATACTAAATTTATCTAAATTTTTTTTGGACAAAATAAATTTGTGCGAAGTTCAATATTTAACATTAGTTTTCTCTTTGGTAAACAATTTTTGCTTCTTAAAATGCGAAAAGTTTTCTTAGTCATTTGATAACTTTCTTTTGTGGGAGATATATATATATATATATATATATATATATATATATATATATATATATATATATATATATATATAATATATATATATATATATATATATATATATATATATATATATATAATATGGCATAATAATAATGTAATAACATAATATGTAATATGCCTGTGTATAACAATATATAGCTAGCAGCCAGCAGCCTGGCCTAGCCCTGCGCTCTTCTTCATAGAGTACTTTAAGACTAGCGAATAGTATGTTGTATCAACAACAGCCCAATAACCGTACATAGCTGTTTGCTATAATAATAATAATAATAATAATAATAATAATGACAACCAATAATATACTAATAATATATATATATATATATGTATAACAACAATATGTAATAATAATAATAATAGCAGCAATACATACAATAATAATAAATATAATATATCAAAATACTTCATAACTGTATGTATATGTATATATATGTAATAACAATAACTATAATATCTATATATATATCTTATATATATAACTTCATATATAACATATATATATATTAGGTGCTGCTGTATATATATATATATATAATAACCTTATATATATATATATATATAACTTATATTAATAACTTATATATATATATATATATATATATATATTTATATATATGGTTCATGTAATTAAATATGTCCCACGTTTTTCTTAGTCATAAATTTTAGGTAAAGTATTTACAATTTTGTTTAAATTTTTCATGATTGGGGTTGTAAAATTAAATTAGGTTAAAAAAAGAATGAAAGAGATCATTGTACGTAATGATGAAGTCCTTGTTTCAGATTTAATCTGATTTCCTTTTAGAAGATGTGTTTACATTATGATATGTATATATGTAATAATAATAATAATATTATATATAATAATAACCAACAATATATATATATATGTATAATAATATATATATATTATTAACAATAATATGTATATATATATATAAATGTATAACAATTTTATATTGCAAAGTAAATCATGCAAAATACTCAACAACCAACCAACATTGGGGGACGTAACAAAGATGAGGAGCGATAACAAAATATTTTTATTTAGCGAATTTTTGGTACTTTATTAAACTTTATCCAGTTTAATAATATTTATTTTTAGGGCATAATTCGCAGAAAATTACAGAATTATCCCGAAAAGTATGACACTTACAGGAAAACCAAATACATATTTGGAATCAGCGTATAAAGCTTATTACCGGAATGTAAAAACTCGAAAAGTACGACACTTGCAAAAAAATAAATTGCATATTTGGAATCAGCGTATAAGGCTTATTATATGCAAAGTCGTTTTATGATTTAAAACTAACGAATACCCAAATTCAAGGAAGTATATTCCATTAGGGGCTCAGATGAGACAGAAAGAGGTTTCATCCCAAATGTCCACCTAGAGGCCGAGAGACCCGACTCCTGTTATCTTTGCGGTTTACCCCCGTGGGTATTCGTCAGTTTTAAATCATAAAACGACTTTGCATATAATAAGCTTTATACGCTGATTCAAAATAATAATAATTTTATTTTAAGTGCTACATTCAGTGATTATTCTTTTGTTTAAATTTAAGCCATTTGAGTTTTCCTGTAGTGTCATACTTTTCGGATAATTCTCCTGGCTCTTTCTGATATTTTGCCTTTTTGAGTTATTTGTAAAACGTATTTATGTCATTTTGAAATTTTAATAATAAAAACGCAATTATCATTTTATTTTTATTTGAGCTTGAAAATTCTCACACCTAAGAAAATAATTAATAACCAAACACAATTCGAGAGTAAGTTCGCGCAATTTTTAATAAAAATTTAAAAGGAAAGAATCTGAGCTTCGCACCGAAAGCGATTTCTGGTACTGCATTTTTAACTTTTCAACATAAAAAAAACTACTCGAGTTTGCGGGTCATCCACGCTCACATGTTGCCATATATAACCTTATGTATATGTATATATGTATATATCTTTTTATAATAATATATATAATAATAATAATAATAATATATGTATAATAATATATATATAATATAATATGTAATATGTATTTCTCTCAACTCTCAACTCATATATATATATAATAATATGTATGTATAATAATATATATCATAATATATAATATATATATGTAATAATAACTATATATATATTTTATATACATATATATATATATGTATATGTATATCTTTATCTATATATAACTGCTCTTATATATATATATAACCACAACGCATATATATATATATATGCTGCTATATATATATATATATATATATTGCAAATGTCACCACCAATCGGGCAGAGCCCTATTCGGGAAGGGAGTTATTATTAACATTATCAGTATCACTTTATCGTTATCATCACCATTACTAATATTATTATTATAGCTTCTGAACCAATCTAATATTTTAATCCTTATCACTATCAAGTTGCCTGGCCCTGTATCGGTATTTTCCACGAATCAGTATCTGCTCTTCGTCCGGCCATATGTAATAATAATAATATATAATAATAATATATATATGTATAATAATAATAATAATAATAATAATAATAATAATAATAATAATAATATATAATATATATATATGTATATTCTTTCCTGTAATAATAATAATAATAATAATAATATAATAGCAACAACCAACTTAATAATAACAAACCAACCCTAATATAATATGTAATAGCCAATATCATATATAATAATAACAAACCAATAATAATAATATATAATAATATGTATAATATGTATAATAATAATAATATTGTATGTATCTTCAACAACAACTCCAACATATATATGTAATAATATAATAACCAACCAACGCCTCCTGTATATCATGCGCTCTTTCTTTAATAATATTGTATATAGCCAACATAACCTTGGCATATCTTTGCTATCTTCTTCTTAACAACAACAGCCATGTAATATGGCAGCAATGGCAATGGCCAGCCCAGCCAATAACAACCGCCAGTAATAATAATAGCGCATGCGCTAATAATGCTGTATGCTGTAACAATAATAGCGCCAATAACCTTCTTTATCCTGTAACGCTAGCCAATATAATAGCCAATAATATGTAATAATAATAATATACATGTAACCAATAACAGCCAGCCAGCAGCCAACGCTAGCTGCTGGCCAACAGCCCAGCAAATGGCAGCCAGCCAGCAGCCAATAACTAATAACAGTAATGGCGCCAACTAATGTAATATAATAATAACTATGTATAATATATCATACAGTAAAGGAAGAAATCAATCACCTTTAACAGCAACAATAATATGTATGTAGCAACAATAATATAGCCAACAACCAACAGCAATGCGGCTCCCAGTAGCTAATATTAACATAATATATGTAGCGTATATATCATAATAACAATAATAATACAATAACAATAACAAAATAATAATACAGCAATAATAATAATGTAATACAACCAATGTAACCAGCAATAACCAATAATAACCATACGCCATAATATGTAATGCCAGCCAATGTAACGGCATTGTGCCATGCGCCAGCTGCGCTGCTCAACTGCTGCTGTAGCCAACCAACCAACCAGCCAGCCAACCAACCACATATACACACATATATATAACATATATATATATATGTATGTATGGCATATAGCCAACAGCCAGCAGCCAACAATAATAACCAGCCAATATAACCAACAATAACAGCGCCGCCATGGCGCATATCGCTGCTGCTGCCAGCCAACCCAACAGCCGCGCCGCCCGCGCCACGCTGTAGCCAGCCAGCAGCAACCAGCCAGCGCCAACTCCTGCAACAGCTCCCAGCAGCAATACATATGTAGTAGCAACCAACCAACCAGCCAACATATGCGTATACCAGCAGCAACCAATAACCCAGTATGTATATCAACGCGCGTAATGAAAGTTTGTTTAGAATTTTTCTATTTTCGAACTCTGAGCAGTTCAATTAGTACTTCTGCGCAAACTGAACACAAGTAAAGAAGCAAAATAAAGTTCAGGTTCAGGAAATTTAACACTTTTTGAAACAACATATTGTTTGTTTGTTAAATATATATAACTTAATAATATACATAACAATAATATATATATATATATATATATATATATATATATATAAATAAAGCTATGAAACATAACCAAAAAGAAAATTAAATGATAGCTGCTCATGTTTTTTTTTATATATATATATACTCAACAACAACAACCCAGCCAACCAACCTTAGCAATAATAACCATATATAATATATATATATATATATATATATATACTGCTGCTGCTGCTGCTCTATATATATATAAATAATGCCATGAATTACGAAAACGAAAGTTTAACATCTGCATCGGTTTTTGTATAAGTTTTTCTTTTTTTCCTTTTTTTATTATATTTGACCTCTAATAAATAAATAAAAAATGAACATCTCTAATTTGAATAATTTGTGTTCAGGAATACTCCATTTTCTTATGATTTTACTCACTGAGTAGAATATTTCTCATTTTTAAAGTTGCCATTTTACTCATCTATAAGGAATTTATACAAATATTACCAAAGTGGATCGAGAGGAAATATTTTTTATTTCTTTCCACTGATTGAAATATTTTTCATCTTAAAACTTCCCCCCCCCACTTCTCATCTAAGAAATTTTAATTTTAATATAAACAAGTACAATTACATCACGAAAAAATATTTTTCCATTTTTCCCACAGATTGTGATATTTCTCACTTTAAAGGTCATATTTCTACTCAATATCAGTCGAAGATGAATCGGTCGCGAAAGAATAATGCAGGAAAATGGTCACAAATATTTTAATAATATTAAAGGTACCCCTTACATGCTCAGTTATTCGCTCCATTTTACCTGCGCAGGCAAAAGAGCGCCGGTATGTTTGCGCCGGTCGGTTGTCCCCACATTACTCCATATTGCATGTGTTAATATAATACATCAATTCGATTGTACATTAAAAATGAGTGAAGAAGCACTCCGTCTATTTGGGTAGTAGGAAATGGTGTAGAGACATGGCTATGAATAGGCAAAAATATTCTCCTATAAATCTGATATCTGAACTCATTAGGTTAAGTTAAGTTAGGTTAGAACCGAGAGAATGGTATAATTATTTGCCAATGGATAGACAGAAATATCTTCAATTGCTAAATTTAGCCATTCCCTTTATTAAAATGCAAGATACTTATGTGAGATCTAATATAAGTCTTCATGAGAGCTTAACTTCTACACTATGGTTTCTAGCTACTGAAAGAAGCTCCGAATATTTAAACTTTACCACCACTGTTTCACAACCATCATTTAAAAGGTAAAGGATGGGCGTGGTATAATCTTTTATCGGCACCACTTAATTCCTGTTTGTAGTAAAGCACCCCACAAATGTACTCATTAACGCCTGAGTGCGACGAAGCGCGAGTTAATAGAGAATAGCTCATATTCTCTCGCTCCAACCCAGACTCGAACCTGAGCCCCCTCGCTTGCTAGGCGAGTGCTCTACCACTGAGTTAGGAGATATTTAGCTTAGTAACGGGGACTAGCCCAAATGGTAGACAGAGTTAGGTTAGGTTACGTTAGGTTAAGTTAGGTTAAGTTAAGTTTTGTTGATTTTTGCAAATGGCGACCATTTGACCCGTAGGTCATTTTCCGTGTCAACCATTTGGTACTAGCTTCTTAATAATACCAGAAACATATATGCAGAGCTCCATATGCAGCATTAAACAAACCTTAAATAATAAGATAATAAGACAATAAGTTCTTCATAATCACATTTCATCACGCACACACCTTATTATATTTATATTATAATATTTATATCTTATATTTATATTATATTTATATTATATTTATTTAATATTTATATTATATTTATATTACAGAAACATTTAAATACATCTAAACTAATATAGATCAAATATGACATAAATTTCATTTCTTTTATTAGTTTTTCTCTAGACATTTGAGGGAAGCCCTTAATTGTGTGCCATTTCTTTCCACTTGAAATTACTTATTTTTATTTACCTAAATCGTAAATGATAGACAGGGATATATATATATATATATATATATATATATATATATAGTATAATGTAACCTTGTATGTAATAGCATATAATATTATCATATATATGTAATATATATATAATAATATGTATATATTCATTCATTCATTCAATAAAATAATGTATGTAATGTATGTATGTATATGTATATATACATATAAATAATAATAATATAACCAACATGTAACTTAATAATAATAATAATGTATGTATATTAATAATAATATGTAATAATAATAATAATAATAATAGCAATAATAATATCATATATATAACTATATATAATATACTATATATAGTACAATAACCTTATATAATAATAATATATAATATATATATATGTAATAATATAATAATAGCTCTCTTTCTCATATATATATATTCGGCTGAACGAATGAAAACAGCAAAACTGAGCGAGCGCCTTGACTTGTGTTATCCCCCTACACGTTCAGGTTTGCCTGTCCAGGTCTCAAATGTTCAGTTAAAATTTCCAACACTGCCTGACTTTGCTCAGATCCAAAAAAAACACCTCCGCAGCTGCTCAGGTTTTATCACTAAATGCTACATTTTACCTGTGTAAGTCAAGCCTGCGAGATTTTACCGTACGTCAGGTAATGAAACAGGTAATAACGGAAGGTAATATAATATTTTTAAGTAATATCAGACCTATTTATTATGTATCCCAGATTTTTCATAGTAATAAAATATTACTTCAACAGAAATTATTAAATTATCTGACGTTAAAATTTTTCATCAAAATCGACGTGCGTTTATATAATTATTATAAAAACCCGTTCTTTTAAATGAAAGCATTGAGAATAAACTATATACTCCGATATACGATAGTTGGCAGGTGTGCCAAAATAAATATTGCTGTCATATCGATTTATTG
>JABUQX010048374.1:5000-10000 GCA_015478945.1 Trachelipus rathkii
TTGCAATTTTCTCATGTTATTCTTGGTCAGGAGTGGGTGCCATGTAAGAGAGGTGTAATTTAATGTTGGATTGAATAAATTGCTTTATATATATTATATATTATATAATATATATATATATATATATTATAATATATATATTAATATATATATATATATATAATAATTTATATATATATATATATATATATATTGATATTATTATAGATATATATATATAATTATATAAATATATATATTATAATATATATATATATATATATATATATATATATATATATTAATATATATATATATATATATATATATGTATAATATATAGTATAATATATATATAACGGCTCGTGGCGCAGAGCTGAGTCGCCTCCGGACTATCATAACGAGAAGACGCTTTCAAATTCCTCGAGTAGCAGTTGTGATTTTATCTACCGCAAGAATTAAAACGACTGCGAAACATGTTGTGCGGCTGTTTGATTAAATCCGCCTTTAAAGTTCGATTACCTTGTGTCCCCCGGTCGTTACCTCTGTAATAGGGAAAAAGCACGTTAAAGGTAGTTTATATTTATATATATATATATTATAAATATATATATTAATAATATATATATATATATATATTATAGTATATATATATATATACTATATATATATATTTATATATAATATAATTATATATATATATATATTGATAAAACACCCCTAAAGTATTTCAACCTGCTGGGTGAAACCTGGACCCTATAGTAGATGTGCGTGAAAGTGTTTGACCACTAAACTACGATGAACTAAAAGGAAACCCGCCACTTTTCCTCTGAAAGCAATCTATGGCTTCCCAGAATGAGTGAGGCTGTCTAGGACATCTACCTCCGGCGGCATCCCGGTTCACACTACGGCCTGCGCCAAACAGGTACCGCGCATGAAAATGTCAGGAACAGGAAGCTAAGATTAACAAAAAAAAAAAATGCATAAACGCAACATAATTTGTATTATAACAACACCCCTAAATATTTCACCCTGCTGGGGATTCGAACCTGGACCCTAGCAGATGTACGTGCAAGTGTTTGACCAATAGACCACGATTAACTAAAATGTCAATACAAAATTATGTTGCGTTTATTGCAATTTATTTTCTGTACATCTTGCCCCCGATTCCTGAGTATTTTCACCTTGCCTGAGTACCTGTTTGGCCGCATGCCGAGTGTGAACGGGAGCCCGCCGGAGTTAGATATTCTAGACATGACTCACTCATTCTGGGAAGCCTATATATTGCCTTTCAGAGGAAAAGTGGTGTTTTCCTTTTAGTTCATCGTGGTTCTAGTGCTCATAACACATTGCACGTACATTTGCTACGTCAAGGCTGCCTATCCCAGCAAGCGTGAAATACGTTTTAGGGGTTTGTTTATTCAATACAAAAATTCATTTGGTATTTATGCAATTTGATTGTTCTATGTGATGATTTTTTATATACTATAATATCTATATAGTATACTATATTATATATACGTATATTAGTATACTTATCTAGTATGAGATTCTATATATATATATTATTAACTATATAAATAATAATATATACTGATCTATATATACTATAATATATTTAATATATATATATATATAATATTATACATATATTTATATATATATACATAATAAATTATAATAATAATATAATAATAATAATAATAATAATAAAGATATTAAAACAATCATAAATGGTAATATTTTAATAAAATATGTAAATATATATACACATACATATATGTTATTAAGAATTATTTTCCATATATTCTAAAGGTTGAAGACTGGGCGATTCAGGTACAATATCTTTCAGCCGATCCTTTAAGTGTTCGATATTATTATTAATATGTTCTAATCTCCAATGCTTGGGAAGCAAAGCATCATCAACTGTAAAAGGCCCGTACCTCACACAACGGATTTTCGACGTCGTCGCGTTAGTTTTCAGCAGTAACCCAATTTCATGGATGAGCTTTCTTAAGTTATCTTCATTCTCATTAATACATGACAATTCTAGAAAAAAAAAATTATTTACACAATCTAAAAATTAACATTTTACAAACTTTTCACTTGTTCATTATACAAGGTAAATGGAAAATATATATTGTTTTCACTTATTTTATAAACGTAAAAAAAAAAAAAATTCAATATACCTATCGTAAAATTAGGAGGGTCAAATTCAATGCATTTCATCGCATATAGTAAAAAGTAAGAATCTATACCCGGTCTTACGATGCCTTCTTCAGAGAGAGCTTCATATACAGCCTTTAATAAAGTGAATAACTATATAGGTATATATATATTTATATATAATATATAGAGATATATATATATTATATATATATAATATATATTAATATATTATATATATATAATATAATAGTATAATATTATATATATAATATTTAAATAAAAATAAAAAATGTTTATATATATAATATATATATATATATATATAATATATATATATATATATATATAATATATATATAATATATAATATTACATATATATTATATATATATAATTATATATATATATATATATATATATATATTATTATTATTATTATATATTATCTCCTTTTTTCCACAAGACTGAGGTGGTAGGTGCGTTACCATGCATCGGAAAGAGAAGTTAGAAGAAGAATATGAAAGTTTGAAAAGGAAGCCCCGCCTTAACCTCGCTTTATGATCCATTAAGTGAAGAACTCGTCGCAGTCAGAACATATCCCCCTAGAGCTTCACGGGACCGCGACGGGCCCTCACTATGGCATCTCGTTTAATGTGGGGTTCAATCCCTTGGCCCAGGTGGACCAAAACCATATACCCCTTCACAAAAACCCCGCCATTCACTTCCTATTATGCATCTTTCTTCTCGCCTCTCCCAACCTCCATTCTCTCCTCAAGCATTCCTTTACTAATTCCAAATCCACTTTTTTCGGTCTCCCAGCGTCGATTCCCGCACACACACCACCTACATCGCATTAACAACGACTATACATCCCATCCTTTCCACAATGACCAAACCATCTCAACGTACTTTCATTTATTCTCTCATTTACCCCTTTCTTCACATCACACAACTCTCTAATACGTTCATTCTTCATTTTATCAATTCATCTCACACCTTACACACCCTTAAGATTGTCAATCTGCACACCTTGTACTTACGATGTTTACCTTATTCCAGACCATAGTCTCACACTATAGCAATAACACACGGTAGCAAAACTTTACCCTCATGTAAGAACCTAGCGCACTCAAGACTGTCCCTCTACATCCACCAACGATTTAATTGTGCCAGCCACCTTTCTGGCTTTCATAACTTTCCTACTACAGTCTGTATCATCCGTTCCCTTATCATCCAACATATATCCTAAATATTCCAGCTGCTCCCATCCTAACACTAACTTCACACCGTAGGACCTGTTCTACCACAACCATACCTTCTCTTGTCTACGTGTTTTACTTATCACACCCCTCCTCATTTACATCACCTGCCAAAATCCTCTACCAAATCCTCTCAACTCTCTTCGGATTCGCCACACAAAACCAAATCACCCGCATGTAATAAGCAGGGCACCCTCCACTCTCTTCCATTCTCCATATTCTAACACCATATATATATATATAGTATATATAATATATATATATATATATTATATATTATATTATTATATATATAATATTTATATATATATATACTATATATATATATAATATATACGATATAACACTACATATTATATATATATACTATATTATATTATATATATATATATTTTTAGTAAGTGTGCAGAAACCGCCATTGGGCACCAATAAAAACCGGCGATACTGAGTCAGAAAACCAACTACTGGGGTGGGGTAACTTCTACGAACGCATGAAAATGACGGGAATTCATGAATTAAATTTTAAAGAGCGAGTCAGTTCCCGAAGGAAAGCAAAGATCGCGTCATTGTTGAAATGAAGTGATTCTGACACTATAAATAAAAGGCGGCATTGGAAAGGTATGGTGTGTAACATGGGGGAAAAACCCCTCTGGAAGCTGTAAGAGTCTCACAACCCACGAGAAAATAGTGTACCGAAAGTGGACTCGGAACGGCAGAAAGGGCACATAGGGAGATCCTCAGTTCCCGTGTTACATTTGTATGGACAATTCTCAAGCGAGCCAGGACCACCTCCTGGTGCCGACTCCTGCGATAAGACGACGATCAAATCCTCAGAAACGGCTTTATGCTACGCAGTTTAACACCAAGACAATCCTCCGACCAACACTCCCGTCAACATGCGAGGAAGCCCTGTTTGAGTCGGGAGCAGAAATCAGTGGCTGGGAAATGTCCCAGCAGGATGGCTTCAGATAAGCATCTTCAACAGGTAATTTTGCAGGTGGCCGAGTGATAGGACGATCTGTCAGTCAATTCGTTACGCAGGATACCCACGTGAGATGGGACCCAGCAAAATGTGAAATGCTTGCGTCTTGCACGTAGCATACATAGAAACCTTTGGATGGCGGAAGCTAAAGGGTGTTTAGTCGTTCGATCTGGTAATGCAAGAGCACTCTGCGAGTCAGAAAAAATCGTATAAGCGGCAGGCATATCCTAGAGTCAGAATCCTATTAATAGCCAAAGTCAGCGCAATTAACTTGGCCGTAAAGATGATTCCGAAGGGAGAGTGTGGGACACTGAGGTTTGAAAGACGGATGAGTCAGAAGGGAGAGTTTGGAACACAGTGAGGTCCAGAAAGACCGCTGATGCACCCACACCTCCCTCCCGCCGTGAGCCAGTAGTGTAGATTCTCACTAAGCTCGCATGAAGAGTTAGGTGAGACAGAAAGGAAGCTTTCATGAGCAGCAGACGAAGCATGACTCTTCGATCAGCGCCCCAAAATGTAGATGTAAGGTGATGTAAGAGATCCAATGAGCGGCGGGAGTTATTCTTTAGATTGTTTAGATTGAGGATATGGGGAGATATGTTAGGCGGGCA
>JABUQX010048374.1:15000-20000 GCA_015478945.1 Trachelipus rathkii
TAGATCTAAAGTTCAATGTGTTCAGATGGACAATCTTAGGGGCATGCTAGGTGTGAAAAGAATTAATAAAGTGAGGAATGAACGTATTAGAGAGTTGTGTGGTGTGAAGAAAGGGGTAAATGAGAGAATAAATGAAAGTATGTTGAGATGGTTTGGTCATGTGGAAAGGATGAATGATAGTCGGTTGGTTAAGCGGATGTATAGTGGAGAGTGTGTTGGGAACCGACCGGCTGGGAGACCGAAGAGAAAGTGGATTGAGTCGGTGAACGAATGTCTGAAGGAGAGAAATGTGAGTTTGGCAGAGGCGAGAATAAAGGTGCATGATAGGAGAGAATGGCGGGGTTTTGTATGGGGGCATGGTTGTGGCCCACCTTGGGCCAGGGGATGAACCCCTTACATTGACGATTTACCATAGTGAGGGTCCGTCGCGTCCTATGATGCTCTAGGGTGGATTTTCGGTCTGTGAGAGCTCACTCACTAATGGTACAGAGGGGGCGGTAAGGTTGGGCCTTCTTTTCGACTTCGTCGGACAGATGCGCCTCCGGCTATCTCTTTCCGAAGGCTGTGCAGCACCTTACACTCCCCAATCTTGGGGCAAAGGGGAAGGTGAAGAAAGAAAGAAAAGATATATATATATAGTGTTATATACTATATATATATATATATATATATATATATATATATATATATATATATATATATATATATATATATATATATATATATATATATATATATATATATATATATATATATATATATATATATATTTATATATATATATAGAACTTCATATATTTAGTATATAATATATATATATATATATATATATATATATATATATATATATATATATATATATATATATATATATATATATATATATATATATATATATATATATATATATATATATATCAACAAACCAGACTACCAACTCAGAAAAACATACAAACTGCAAAAAGCGAAGACTGGACACAATTCACCAACTGTATAGAAAATAACATACATCCCCTAAATATCACAAACGCACCAACACTCAACAAAGTCATACAAAACTTCACTTCTCTAATCCAAAAAGCAGCTAACAAATCCATTCCCAGAGGATACATCAAAAAATACAACCCAACCCTAACACCTGAAATAGAACAACTAATCAAACAACGCAACTCACTCAGAAAAATAATACCCACATCACTCCAAACGACAACACAGATTAACGCCCTAAACACCCAAATCATAAACTTAACAAACACACATTCTTCAAGCAACTTCCAAACCTTCCTCACCAAGAACATCCAACACACGAATAACACCAGAATGTTGAAAACAATAAATACACTGAAAAACTCAACCAACCAACAAACATACACTCACGAATCCATCAAAAACCCAAACACAGAAAACACCCAATCCAACATACAACACAAACATTCTTGCAAATCACTTCGCAAAGCAGAGTCAAAAACAACACACACCCTCAAATAGGAAAATCATCAAAGCTCTCAAGAAAATAAAACTCAACCACGACTCAACATTAGAAATAACCACAACTGACTTAGAAAACATAACAAAGACACTTAAAAACTCACCTGCAACTGGCCCAGACAACATCTCAAACACCTCAAACAACTAGGGAACACAGCTTTAACTCAATTAGCACAAATATATAATAGTTCCATCAGCCTAATTTCATTCCCACTATCTGGAAAAAAAGCTATTATCATGCTCAAACTAAAACCAGGAAAAGACCCTTCTGACCCTTCATCACATCGCCCCATCTCTCTATAATCAACACTGAGCAAACTACTAAAAAAAAACATACTAAACAAAATAACTCCACACATCATCAAACACAAATTCCAACACGGTTTCAAACAAAACTATTCAACTACACCGCACTCATAAACATTATTCAACCCACAATCAACAGCCTAAACTCAAAAACCACTGACAAAACAATAATCATAGCAATCGACATCAACAAAGCATTCGATACAGTACCTAAACATAACTTGATCCACAAAATAACAATCTAATATCCCCACCAACCTAAAGAAATGGATTTCCAATTTTCTATCAGAAAAAAACCACAAATACAAACAAAGTACCCCAAGGCGCAATACTCTCCCCCACGCTATTCAACCTATTCAAGGCCGATTTCCCACAACCACAAACAGAACACACAGTCATAACAATCTACGCAGATGACGTTACCATAGCCACTACACACCAGAACCTAAACGCAGCCACAAACTTGACACAACAATACATCAACCAACTTCAAACATGGCTGACAGAAAACAGAATATCCGCCTCACCAAACAAATCAATTACTTTAAAAACCACCGACCGACAACTCGGCACCCCCCCCCCCTAAGTCTACTTAAACAACATCGTCATACCCTTCAACAAAACTCCCAAAATCCTCGGAGTAACACTTGACACTCATCTCACCTTCACAAAACACACAGACAACAATCTTATCTGCAAACAAGAAACTGAACATATTAAGAACCATCGCTGGCAAAAACTTCACAAACAACAAACTGACATCTACCACAATATACTAACAATACATTCGTCCGACTCTAAACTACGCCTCTCCAACTTGGCACCCACTACTGACAAAAACAAACAAACTCCAAACGACACAAAACAAAGTACTAAGAATCATAACAAGAAGCACATCAACAACACCTACGCGAAGAAACCACTACCCATAGACACTCACCTGGATATGACAGGCACACAATTATCTACCAAAACCCAAACACCCATGCCACAATGCCCTCTCTAACCCCATCCATCACAAACTCAAACAACCTCCTTCTTCACCAGTGTAATATTAAAACAGTCTAACAACATCTGACCTAGACTGAAACAGCTGACTGCACCCAAACAAATCCACACGACACTAACAGAAAACTGCTTAAGACGCAGACCACCAAACAAAATTTTAAATAAACAACCACCAGAAATAGCAAACAGAATTCAACTCACTACCAATATCCAGTCAGTCATCCTTGAACCAAGTTAAAATGCGACCACCACCCTAACTTACAATACTACAAAAACAGATTCAAACTCAACCAAACCACCAGAAACATCTGTCAAAACTGTAACCAGGTCCCGGAAGACACATCTAACTTTTTTCTCTACCGCCTATCTAACTCTCAATCCAGAACAATCTGGAAAATTTCATCCCTGGAAGATCTCTGGAGAAGACCGGAGGCGTCAGCGGGGTACCTGGACGTGGTGTGGACCCTCCCATGATGGGGTGATCAGAGGTGAGAAGGTAGAATAATTCCTGTGATCCCCCCGTGTTACCCCTTGCATAGGGGATAAAGCAAGTTAAAAGGTGGTTTTTATATATATAGCAGCATATATATATATAGTTATATATATATATATATATGTATATATATATATATATATATATATATATATATATATATATATATATATATATATATATATATATATATATATATATATGTATAGGTATATATATATATATATATATTTATATATATATATATATATATATATATATATATATATATATATATATATATATATATATATATATATACCTTTGATGAAACATGAAAATCAAGTGTAGCCATTCCCAAAACACCTGACAAACGATACGTTCGTATTAAACGACAGTAGGAAATGAAACTGGCAAATTTAATTGCCCTTCCAACTCCAACAAGACACACACCTGCAAGTATATATATATATATATAATATATATATATATATATATATATATATATATATATATATATATATATATATATATATATATATATATATATATATATATATATATATATTTTAATGTTTTTATATATATTTATATATATTTATATATATATATATATATATATATATATATATATATATATATATATATATATATATATATATATATATATATATATATATATCTTTCTTTCTTCTTTCTTCACCTTCCTCTTTGCCCCAAGATTGGGGGTAAGGTGCTGTACAAGCATCGGAAAAGAAAAGCAGTAGGAGAACATGACAAACGTCGAAAAGAAAGCCCAGCCTTACCGCCCCCTCTGTACCATTAATTAGTGAGAGCTCGTCACAGACAGAAAATCCACCCTAGAGCATCATGGGACCGTGACGGACCCTCACTATGGTAAATCGTCAATGTAAGGGTTCATCCCTTGGCCCAGGTGGGCCACAACCATGCCCCCATACAAAACCCCGCCATTCTCTCCTATCATGCACCTTTATTCTCGCCTCTGCCAAACTCACATTTCTCTCCTTCAGGCATTCGTTCACCGACTCAATCCACTTTCTCTTCGGTCTCCCAGCCGGTCGGTTCCCAACATACTCTCCACTATACATCCGCTTAACCAACCGACTTTCATTCATCCTTTCCACATGACCAAACCATCTCAACATACTTTCATTTATTCTCTCATTTACCCCCTTTCTTCACACCACACCACAATCCTCTAATACGTTCATTCCTCACTTTATTAATTCTTTCACACCTAGCATGCCCCTAAGATTGTCCATCTGAACACATTGAACTTTAGATCTATACTTCTTATTCCAGACCATAGTCTCACTACCATACAATAACACAGGTAACAACATACCTTCATGTAAGACTCTAGCGCACTCAAGACTTAGTCCCTTACATTCACCCTCAACGATTTAATTGCACCAGCCACCTTCCTGCCATTCACAACTTTCTCCTACTACACTCTGCATCATCCGTTCCCTTCTCGTCCAACACATACCCTAAATATTAAACTCGACACTTGCTCCAGCTGCTCATCATCTAACATAACTTCACACTGAGGACTGTCCTCACTCACAACCATAACCTTACTCTTATCTACGTTTACTTTCAAACCCCTCCTTTTACATACCCTGCCAAATCTCTCCACCAATCCTCTCAAACTCTCTTCAGACTCGCCACACAGAACCAAATCATCCGCATACAATGGCTAGTC
>JABUQX010048374.1:25000-46087 GCA_015478945.1 Trachelipus rathkii
GACGACCATATCAATATCCACCTCAAACACCTAGGAACTAATGCTATCACAGTTCCTAACACAAATATTTACAGTTGAATGGCAAACCAACACTTTACCACCTTTATGGAAACATGCACATATAATATATTAATATTAAAATCAAACAAACAACAAACAACAAACCACCTAATAACCCAACTTCGTACAGACCAATAACATTACTTTCTACAATATCCAAAGTATTCCAAAAATTAATTCTCCTTAGAACTTCACTCCTTATCCCTGTATTAAGACTCTCAACATGGTTTTCAACAAAATCACTCTAATGCCACTCTCCAAACATTTTCATAGGTTTTAACCAAACTCACCCCCAACCCCACAAGTATTCTCCTTGTAGCAGCAGACATTAACATGGCAGTTGATATAGTCCATTTTAATAAACAAAGTCTTTAACACAGACATAAAAGACAACCATCAAAGACAAAAAAATATCAAATTATGACCAGGAAATTTTTTTTTTTTTTGCTATATTTCAATTTCAAAAAAAAAAAAAAAAAAGTTTTGAAAATCGACCATTTCTTGGATTTGGGGTTAAATATCAACATTTATTTCCAACAGATTTTAGGTAACAGTCTAATTCTTTGTATAATTCAAGTTTGAAGTCATTTTGAAAAAAATTGTTGCAGGAGTATCAAAAAATGTCAAGAACATACGTCTTCATAAAATGATAATACAAAAGAAATGACTAAAGACACAGAAAATCACTCGAAAATGACGTTTTAGACGTCGGAAAAAGCTACAGCTTACTTTAAATTGGATCAAAATTGCCTAAAAATTAATAATTTTGGGTCCATTTTCAGTTTGGGGCTAAAATGGGGTTCGCCTTAAGCAAAAATCAAACTGCCCCTTTTAAAGAAATATTATCATGAAATATTTATTCTAATAAATTTAAATATTACACTTTGTTACTTGAAAATTGGTTCCTTCAGAAGAACTTTAGAAATCTAATTTTATTTCAGTGTTTTTTTAAAACACCTTAACTTGGTGCTATATAACCTAATCCAGTTATCTTCATTTTCAGAAAAATGCAGACACTTCTAATGATCAGTGATATTAAACTCAGTATCTTTGAAAAAAAAGCTATGTTTAACATCCAACTACAACATCAAGTTGATCTTGGATGTCCAATCCAGAGGGCAGATAGAAGAATGTCTAGAGCCACTACAATGATTCATGACGGAACATGTTTCCCATATCATGATTTGGTCATTAACACTGATGGCATGGCATCATAAAATAATAAGCAATGGATTCAAAACTACAACTGTGTTTAAACCTGATAAGGACTTCTCAGTCTCACGAGTCCCCAAAATCATGGATGGTATCACTGATTTTGCTCATAATAGAAATCCACTATCGCGTGTGTATTTGAGCATCCCATCAATTAAGGACCTTTACACCTTCAATCAAGATTGTATTATCAGAGCTTGGGGTCCAAACCACAAGAACTTAAAAAATGATTCTACTTTGAATCCATATGCCATGCGAGAACAGAGCCTTCATCAGATTTGAAGACCTCGCCTACTCCAAATACAGCTGGAAGGATAAAGAGTGTCTTCAAGGCAATCATGTTCTCAACAGCAACTGCACAAATTTCAAGAAACCTCGCCGTCAAACTAAGCCAACACCTCATAGCCGATTTATGAAGAAAAGTTTATTTTCACAGTCGCCTTTACTATCAGATGGCCTCCATGCCAATCAACACTTCTTCATGACATTCATGAGGAAGTACAAACATTACTTCAGAGATGCCCAATATAGATTCACACAAGTGGACGTACAGTCTCTGTCTGGGGTTGAACGAGACCCACTACCAGACAACCAAGGTTCTGTACGATGAGAAGGATTGAGAAAGTGTCGAAAGGGAAATGTGGTAGGTCAGTTTTTTGTGGTTGTTGTCTCATAATTTTATATTTTTTTTAGGTACAGCATGCATGAAAGGAAAGATGAGATTTTGTGAGCAGAGCAAAAGATGGAACATCAAGGAACACGGAGAGTACTAGGAGATTCAGTGAAAAAGTGTTGTTAAAGTGCGATCATTTAAAAATAAAATAAGAAAAAGAAAAAGGAAAATTAATTATTTCAATCTTTCATTTCATTTAAGATTTTTTTTCATTTAAAGTTAACATATAATTCATTTTTTAAATTTTTTTTCAGTTATTTACTTTGGATTGATTTATTTTTTTTCTGAATTTGAATTAATTGAATTGGATTAATTATTGGTTTGAAATTGGATTATAATTAATACTTAATGAATTATTGAATTATTATCAAATCAATGAGAGAGGATGCGTTTACGGGATTTTGTTTGATTCTTCGTGAGGAATGGTACAACTGGATTCGGATGTGTCTGTCAAGGGATTACGTTTGACACTTGATAGATGTAGATTCCTTCTTTTTAATATTCTTTGGTAAGGGTAATGATTATTTTCATTTTCTGTTGAATTATTTTGATTAATTCATAATTGGTATTATTATTATTATGAGTATTGTTAACAGTAGCTTTCTGTTCTTTTTCAAGATTGAAGTATTGGGTTCTGGTGGTCCAGTCTTGTTTGGTGGTCTGCTGTCTTGTCTGTTCTGTGGGACCGTAGAAGGTAGAAGAAAAAAAAACTGAACAATCATACTGTTCAGGTACCGGTACTAACTATTTTGATGTTGATTTTTTTGATTGAATTTAGTATATTGATTTTTTTAATGGTCTAATTATTTCATGAGATTGTTATTTAGTTTTTAATGCTTCATTCAATAATAATGCAATTTTTAATGATCGTTATTAATATTTAATTAATTTAAAAATTTTCAAGAGTTTCATAAGGATCTTTATTATTTACGTTTTTTTTCATAATTTTTCTTATTATTGTTGTCATGTTAGGATTTGTTTATTTTTGTTTCATTTCAGTTTTTTTTGCGGACTTCATTCATTTTGAAGCCAATTTTTTTTTGGAGCTGCTCTTGTTGTGGGACTCCATTATTTCCACGGCTGTCTTCATTTTGCGGCAGCTGGTATTTCGACGAGTGTAGTACTTAGGTACCGATCAAATTCAAGGGTGCGGTACACCTATAAAAGGACTGTAGTCAATAGGATACTACATAGATTTTGAAACTTAAAATTTGGAAATGCAAAGTCTATGATGGATATTTGGAAATTAAAATAAAAGAAAGTAAGAACTTTAGATTTGTAGAAAAAAAAAAAAGAACAAGGAAATTATAAAGTTGAAACACAAATTGGAAAATTTAACAAACAGAAAGAGAAAAACTGAAAATATAACGTGGAAAAATTTAAACTGAACCTAAAGTAAAAGTGATCTTGAACAATTTTGAAAAGATATTTTGAAAATTATAAAAGTATTGGTACTATATTAGAAAAATAAACTAAGTGAGTGGTACCATAATAAAAGACAAATTTGAAAATACAGTGGTATTTCAAATACACAGACAATAAAGTGGTATCATATATGATATACTTAAAAACTTAAAAACAAAGACATTCTAATTGACAAATTATTTCGTATATATTTTTAAAAAAAAAGTTTTTATTACCATTTCTATAAATGTTGTAGTGCTGTAGGTATAGGATTGTAGAAATTCATATTGAAGCAATATTGTATTGTAATGATATTGTAGTATATGGTATATTATCTGGTAATACTTGGTAGTGGAACTGGTAGCGTCATACCGTACTGTAGTAAGTAGTATTTGGATACTGTGTAATTTTTTGTATTCAATAAAGTGGTATTGGTATATTGGGTATACTCTTCGTATTCGTGTATATTTATTGGGGAAAATTTAAGTTATTATTATACATATAATCAGTGTGGATCTTACTATATATTTTTGTGTGTAATAAATTTAAGGTGTATGGTTTTTTTTATTTATATCCCCTTCTCCTATTTTGGAAGACAGCCTCATTCCTTTCTTGATTCAGATTATTGTAGTTAGGTTTGTTTTATAGTAAAATCTGCTACATATTTGTGGCGCCCAACGTGGGGCTGTCTCGAAGGATAGGTGAGGGGACGTAGTATAAAGTAATATAAAGTAGTAAGTAGTATAAAGTAGTAAAGTAGTAGAAAGTAGTAAGTAAGTAGTAGTGTAACAATGGTTACGATTGAAGAGTTGCAGTTGGAGGTGGATAGATATAAGGAAGCTTTGAGAAAGAAAGAGAAAGAGAATGAAGAATTGATTGAGAGAGTGAGAGATTTAACAGAGGGAATGAGAGAGATGGAGAAACGAATGGAAGAGAGGATGGAAGAGAAAATGGCTACTAAAATGGAGGAAATGATGAATAAAAGGTTTGCTGATGGGATTGGAGTGAATGGAATGAATGGAACCCAACAAAGGGTGACCTCTACTCCAAAGGTAGTAAATGTAAAGAGGAATGGGAAAGTGGAAAAGAAGGACGAGAGAGTGAAGACCAAAGATGATGAAAAAGTGATGTACAAGGATGATGAGTTAAGTGATGTGACTGAGGATGAAGGGGATGGGGATGGAGAGAAGGATGTAGATAAGGTGTTGAATGGGAAAAATGGGAAGAGTGAGAAGAATGGGAAGATTGAGAAAAAGGATAAAAAGAAGAAGAAGAAGACTTCTAAGAACAGGAGGCATGAAAGAAGAATGAAAAGTAAGAGTATAGACTCATTATATAGTAGTTCGGAAGGTGAAGTGAATGTGTTTGAGGGGAATGAGACGGGATCTGGTTCTGAATCTGAGCGTAGAGTGAAAAGGAGTGTGCTGATTCAGGACATTCCAAAAATTAATAAATTTAATGTGTATGGTACGAAAGAGGTTGAGGAGTTCTTTAGGGAATATGAGGGTTATTGTAGGGGAGAATGTTTTGACGAGAATAAAGGTCTTTTGGGTGAATAAGTTGGGCGATAATTTTTAGAGGGCAATTGTGGAATTTTTATAAGGCTGTTGTGTGGGTGAACCAAGTTGAAAGTGGTAAAACAGAGATAATGGACCAGTTGTGAGAGTGACGGGGGAGTAAAGTATAGAAGGTGCAATGATTTTTGATAAAGCTAGGCGTGGAAAGAGTGAAAGGATTGATATGTATGCGCATCGATTGGAAACCTTGGCGAGAAAGAAGTTTGGGGATGATGATGTGAACGGGAATAAGAGATTGTTGAAGAAGTTTTTGGAGACGGTTCCGACCTCAGTGGCTGAATATGTGAATTTGCGAAGGAAAGAGAAAATGAGATGGGCGGGAGAGAGATTGACCTGGGAAGATGTTTTGGAAATTGTAGAAGATAGGGAGTTTGAAGGCGAGCGAGAGGAGAATGAACGACGTGAGGTGTATAGTGGTAGGGAAAGATATACGAATGAAAGGGCTTCACCACCCCCTCAGTATAGATCTTATAGAGACGCCTTGAAAGCAAACCCCTACGAAGTAATGGTGAAATTTTTGGAGGATTTTTATGGGTTTGGAGGTGATGAAAGACAGGTGAATGTAGGAGGTGTGGGTAATTTTGCTGGTCGTCAAGTTGGTGGAAATGTGAATGCGAGAGGGAACGATGGCGGCTCTAACCAAGGTCAAGGGTATAATCAGGGTCAAGGGATTAGAGGTCGTGTTAACCAAAAGAATGTGGGTGTGAATAGGGATGTAAAGTGTTTTCGTTGTGGGAAAATGGGCCATATGATATCCGAATGTAGATGGGCAACTGGGGCTTGTTTTAGCTGTGGGCAAGTGGGTCATTTGGCCATGAACTGTACGGATCCGCAAAGGGCTGGGTGTAGGAGATGTGGAGGTGTGGATCATTGGGTGCGTGATTGTCAACAGGGAGTAAGAGCAAGGCAACCGGTATGTGGGAATTGTGGTGTCGAGGGGCATTTTTCTAGGATGTGTGGGTCCCCTAGAAACACTTGTACCAAATGTGGGAAAATAGGGCATGTGGCTGGTATGTGTTGGAGTGTGAGGCAACCAGTCGGGGTAGGTCAGGTTAATCCTGGTGTGCTAGGTCTTGGTACTGGTGTTAGTGGTCCGGTTCAACCGGTTAGTGGTCAGGCTGTTGGACTGAATAGGAAGTAAACTGAGTGAGGTAGGGTGAACAACCTGTACAAATCAGGTAAGAATTAAATTCGGTGGAAACGGGTTTTTCCCTTGAGGTTGCAGAGTGAACCCTCGGTGGGATTAGGTTTGTCACAGATAAGGGGGTGTAAGTGTTGATGTATTTTCAGTTGGTCCTGTGAATGTATGAGTATTAAGGTTTATTGTGGAGGTATTGAGGTTCGTGCTTTGATTGATACTGGGTGTATGGTTAGTGTTGTGTATAAAGGAGCATATGATAGGATGAATATAAGGGAAGATCAGAAAGAAGTCGGTAGGGGTCATATTAAAGGAATTAGTAATGTGTTGGTACCGGTGGAAGTTAAATTTACAGAGAGCGTTAAGATAGGAGGAATAGGCATGGAGGAGAGTGAGTTTTATGTGATTGATAGTAGGAACGAAAAGTATGATGTGTTATTGGGGTATAAGTTTTTGAGTGCAAATGGGATAGTTATTCATCCTGATCGAAGGATGATAGAGAAGAAGGTGAATAAGGATGGGAAATGTCAGATGTATGTGAATGATTTAGGGAAGGTAGATGTGAAATTGGTTAAAGGCGTGGAAGTGTTTGCTTTAGAGGATAGGTCCTTGAAGACGGATAAAGTGGTAAGTGTGAAAGTAGGTTGGAATACAAATGTGGGTGTGGATGAAAACCAGAATAGCATGTTTCTGGTGGATGGTTTTGATGCGAGGTATAGGGTGAAAAGGGTTGCACATGTATTTGATGGTATAATAGATTTGAATAATCCTAGGGTATGTATGCAGAAGGTGCCTGATGTGAAAAAGAAGAGAGTGAGAGGTATAAGGGTTGGTGATGTAGTTGGTAGTTTATATTCTGTTTTTGTCTTAGAGAATTCGAGAGAGAATGAATGTTGTGTGTTTGCTGGTGATATTGAGAAAAAGGATTGGGTGTATGAGGAAATGGTTGATAAAGTGAAATTACCGGAAGGTTTGAATGAAGTGAGGAGACAAAAGGTTTTACGAATGTTATGGGAAAGAAGAAAAGCGCTGAGCCAGGGCGATGAAGATTTTGGGGATGCAAAATTGCCAGCGTTTCGCATAGTGTTAGCGGAAGATACCCCCATATACCAGCGACCTCGTCACTTTTTCCTCCCCCTGTTACGAATGAGATTGAAGAGCAGTGTGAAGAGTTTGAGCGAATAGGTGTGTTGGAAGAGAGTGTGAGTCCTTGGAATAGTCCGATTGTGCCTGTGCGAAAACCTGATGGACGTTTGAGGTTGTGTATTGATTATCGTAAGGTGAATGAAAAGACTGTGAAAGATAGGTTTCCTATGTGTGTAGTTTCAGAATGCGTGTATAGTATGTATGGGATGAAAGTTTTTACGAAAATGGATCTGGTGCGTGGGTATTATCAGATGCCAGTGGAAGAGGATAGTAGGTGTGTGACTGCCTTTTCAACTGCAAAGCGGCATTACCAGTTTAGGAATTTGAGCTTTGGGTTAGCCAATGCTCCAGCTGCGTTTCAGAGGGCGATGAATGTGGTCATGAATGATTTTCCCAGTAAGAATGTGATGGTGTTCATAGATGACATACTAGTGATGAATGAATCTTTCTCTGAGCATTTGAAGTTAGTGAATGATGTTTTGAAAAAGTTAGAGGAGATAGGGATAAAAGTGAAAGTCGAAAAGTGTGAGTGGTTTGCGGATGAGGTTGAATTCTTGGGACACAAGGTGTGTGCGACTGGTTTAAAGAAAGCAGAAAAGTTTATTGAGAAAGTTCGGCAGTTTCCAAAGCCGAGGAATGTAAGAGAGTTGAGAGGATTTTTAGGTTTGGTAGAGTTTGGAAGGAAGTTTATGAAAGATTGTTCAGGAGTGATGAAACCCTTGACTGAATGGACTGGGAAAAAGAAGAGTACGATCGTGAAGTGGAATGATAGAATGAATGAAGCGTTTGAAAAGTTGAAAGCTGAAGTCGCGAAGGATGTTGAGCTGGCTTATCCGGATTATAGTGAGAATGCGAAACCTTTGGAAGTTTATACGGATGCAAGTGGGTATTGTATGGGGGGGTTGTTTGATGCAAGAACAGGTGATTGATGGGATTGAAAGAAAACGAGTGATTGCGTATGTTTCGAAAGCGTTTAGTATGACAGAGCGAAAGTATTCTACGATTGAAAGAGAGTTGGCTGCTTTGAGGTTTTGTTTGAAGTCGTTGCGTCCGTTTTTGTATGGAATTAAGTTCATTGTGCGAACGGATCACCAACCCTTGGTGTATTTGCAGAGAATGAGAATCGTTGATAGTCGGCTTGCAAGAACTTTGGAAGATTTGAGTGATTTTGATTATGTGGTTGAGTATGTGCCGGGTGAAAGGAATGAGATTGCTGATTTGATGTCAAGAATGCCTGGGAGTGAGAGTATGAGTGAAAAGGTAGTGATAGACCCGGAATATTTGCCTAAGGGATTGATGAAGGGAAAGGAAAGTCAGGGTGGGGGTGATTCCATGTTCGAAAGTGTGTTGTATGGGTTACAGGACTTAGCTAGGGATAGGTTGGTTTCGAGAGTACCTGAGAGTATAGAAGAATTGCGGAGGGAAGTTATGACTGAGGTGTGTAAGAAACCTGAGTAGATAGGGATTAGGAAGGTGAAATATTTTATGAAGGAGTTAAAGGCTATGTGTAATGTAGGTGTGCTTCCGGTGCAAGAGGTATTGATTGTTGTGAGTAAGTTGTTTAAGATAGTTGTATGTGTGCATTATGGTGGAGAAAGACCAGTTTTGTATAGGAGTGAGGGTGTAAGTGGTGCAAAAGTGGGTGAGCTTCATTTACAGTGTTTAAGTGGCGTACATTACAATTGGGTAATCGAGAAAAAGAGTTATGATAGGAAGTATGTGTTGGAATCGGAGTTGGAGGAGTGTCTGGTAGAGGGTGATGAGAATGTGAAAATGATTTGTCCAGGGGAAATCGAAGAGGTTGTGTACTGTGAACATGGGATAAGTGGAAGAATGGAGGTGAAAGTGCAGGTGAATGGGAGAGTATTTTGTGGACTGATTGATACTGGGGCTCAGATTTCTTTAGTGAATGCATCTGTGGTACGAGAAATTGAGCAAGTAACGTGGCAGATAGAGAGGAGGAGTACAAATGTGAAGATTAAAGGGATTGGGTCAGGTGATTTTGTTGCTTTTGAAGAGGTTTTGTTAAAGGTAGAAATAGGAACGTTAGGGGAGGTTGAACATAGGTTTGTTGTGCTGGACGAGGAGCGAATGCCGTATTGTTTTTTGTTTGGGATTGACTTTTTGAGGGTGAATAGGTTGTCCGTAGATGTAGGGAATGAAAGGTTGTTGAAGGGAAGTCGTGAGATTGTTAGAATGCAGAAGGAAATGTGTGGTGTTGATTTTGTTGGCATGGTGAGAGTTGGTGAGGGATGAAGAACTGTTAAGCATGAAAGATATCGAGGTAATGCAAGAGGAATGTCCTATGGTCTGTGAGTTGAGAAAATGTATTTTGCTGGGTAAGGAAGTGTGTAGATGGGACCAGTTGATAGAAGATTTTAGGGTATTTGCGAAAAGGTTTGTTGTGTGTACTAATGTGGTGTATTATATTCGGAAAGTAAGAGAAGAGGATTTGTATGTACCGGTGTTTTCTGTGGTTGGAACGGTAGGGATGGCGTTAGTGATCCACCGTAGGTATGGCCACATGGGGAAGTTTAAATTGTGGGAATGTATGAAAGAGAGAGTGTTTAATCCTTGGTTAAGGAAAATAGTGAATGATGTTGCAACTACTTGTGAGGAATGTCAGAAGGGAAAGTATCAGAGAATGTATGTGAAACCCCCTGTGTTACGAATGGATGTGAATGAACCTTTTGAGTTAGTAGTGATCGATTGTGTTTCTTTGCCAGTGACTGCGAGTGGGTATGTAGGAATGGTGGTGATGGTGGATCACAAAAGTAAGTTTGCGTATGCTGTGCCGGTGAAGAATAAGACTAGTGCGAATGTGGCTAGGGTGGTAAGGGAAGTTTTGTTGCCGATGTGTGTATGTAAACCGAAGCGAATGTTGAGTGATAATGGACCGGAATTTGTAGGGCAGGCGTTTGAGCAAATGTTGAGTGATTGGGGCATTGAACATGTGAGAACGACGCCGTATATGCCGAGTTCGAATGGGTTAGCGGAGAGAACGATTCGGACGTTGAGTGAGATGTTACGAATGATGAGTGAGAGAGAGAATGATTGGGATTATTGGTTAGGAAGAGTGTTGTGGGCTTATAATATGACTGTGCATAGAGCAACTGGTATGTCTCCTTGTATGTATGTGTTGAATTTTGAGAAGTTTGTAAAACCCAGGCTTGGGTTACCTGAAGGTGATAGGGACGTTTGGAGAAAGGGTAGTTTAAAGTTTGCCAGTTTTAAGGTAGGGGATAAGATTTTGAAGGAAGTGATTGAGAAAGGTCGGTTGAATGTGAGTAAGATGAGAGAAAAGTTTGAAGGGCCGTATATTGTAAAAAGGGTTATGTCTAATGGGGTTAGTTATGTGTTGGAAAGTGAGAATGATGGCAGTACGAATGAGTTTCGGGCCCATCAGGTACAGTTGAGGCCGTGGAGGGAACCCCCTGGTTATCTTAAGATTCATCCCGTATATAGGTTTCTGGTGAATGAGGATGATTTGAATGAGAATGGGGATATAGTGGATGATTTGTGGTTAAAGGGGAAAGAGTTAGTGTTGGTGGAAGAGATACGGAAGAAAAAGCGTAAAAGAGGAATATCGGGTAATGTTAGCAAATTAAGGGTGTTGTTTAACGATGATAATGAGAATGATGAGTATTTTTCAGGGTTTTGGTGGGACAATGGGAATAACGAGCAGAGTTTGAGAAAAAGTACTTACACTGTATGCAAGTTTCCTTTGGATGAAAATGAGAGTGTGTTAGCAGGATTGAGGAATATTAGAGATAGGAGTGTGCATATGGAAGTGGATGATTTGAGTAAATTTTGTGTGGAATTGGATGAAGTAGTGAATGTTATAAAGGCGAATGCCAGGATGAGAGAGATCGAGAAAGAGATTGCAGAAATGTCTGAGGGATTACCTAGGGAAGGAAGTGTGAATGAAGTAGTAGAGGTATGTGATGAAGGAGAGGAAGATGGGGTGAATAACCCCAATGAACAGGTGATGGCATATGAGAAACCGTTTACTAGGAGTAGAGGTGTTGTAAAAGAGTATGATTGGGTGATGCCAACGGCGTTATAAATGGGGAGTGATTGTTGGGTTAGAATTATGAGACAAACTTAGGTAGGAGGGATGTGGTAGGTCAGTTTTTTGTGGTTGTTGTCTCATAATTTTATATTTTTTTTAGGTACAGCATGCATGAAAGAAGGAAAGATGAGATTTTGTGAGCAGAGCAAAAGATGGAACATCAAGGAACACGGAGAGTACTAGGAGATTCAGTGAAAAAGTGTTGTTTAAGTGCGATCATTTAAAAATAAAATAAGAAAAAGAAAAAGGAAAATTAATTATTTCAATCTTTCATTTCATTTAAGATTTTTTTTCATTTAAAGTTAACATATAATTCATTTTTTAAATTTTTTTTCAGTTATTTACTTTGGATTGATTTATTTTTTTCTGAATTTGAATTAATTGAATTGGATTAATTATTGGTTTGAAATTGGATTATAATTAATACTTAATGAATTATTGAATTATTATCAAATCAATGAGAGAGGATGCGTTTACGGGATTTTGTTTGATTCTTCGTGAGGAATGGTACAACTGGATTCGGATGTGTCTGTCAAGGGATTACGTTTGACACTTGATAGATGTAGATTCCTTCTTTTTAATATTCTTTGGTAAGGGTAATGATTATTTTCATTTTCTGTTGAATTATTTTGATTAATTCATAATTGGTATTATTATTATTATGGGTATTGTTAACAGTAGATTTCTGTTCTTTTTCAAGATTGAAGTATTGGGTTCTGGTGGTCCAGTCTTGTTTGGTGGTCTGCTGTCTTGTCTGTTCTGTGGGACCGTAGAAGGTAGAAGAAAAAAAAACTGAACAATCATACTGTTCAGGTACCGGTACTAACTATTTTGATGTTGATTTTTTTTTATTGAATTTAGTATATTGATTTTTTTAATGGTCTAATTATTTCATGAGATTGTTTTTTAGTTTTTAATGCTTCATTCAATAATGATGCAATTTTTAATGATCGTTATTAATATTTAATTAATTTAAAAATTTTCAAGAGTTTCATAAGGATCTTTATTATTTATGTTTTTTTTCATAATTTTTCCTATTATTGTTGTCATGTTGGGATTTGTTTATTTTTGTTTCATTTCAGTTTTTTTTTGCGGACTTCATTCATTTTGAAGCCAATTTTTCTTGGAGCTGCTCTTGTTGTGGGACTCCATTATTTCCACGGCTGTCTTCATTTTGCGGCAGCTGGTATTTCGACGAGTGTAGTACTTAGGTACCGATCAAATTCAAGGGTGCGGTACACCTATAAAAGGACTGTAGTCAATAGGATACTACATAGATTTTGAAACTTAAAATTTGGAAATGCAAAGTCTATGATGGATATTTGGAAATTAAAATAAAAGAAAGTAAGAACTTTAGATTTGTAGAAAAAAAAAAAAGAACAAGGAAATTATAAAGTTGAAACACAAATTGGAAAATTTAACAAACAGAAAGAGAAAAACTGAAAATATAACGTGGAAAAATTTAAACTGAACCTAAAGTAAAAGTGATCTTGAACAATTTTGAAAAGATATTTTGAAAATTATAAAAGTATTGGTACTATATTAGAAAAATAAACTAAGTGAGTGGTACCATAATAAAAGACAAATTTGAAAATACAGTGGTATTTCAAATACACAGACAATAAAGTGGTATCATATATGATATACTTAAAAACTTAAAAACAAAGACATTCTAATTGACAAATTATTTCGTATATATTTTTTAAAAAAAAAGTTTTTATTACCATTTCTATAAATGTTGTAGTGCTGTAGGTATAGGATTGTAGAAATTCATATTGAAGCAATATTGTATTGTAATGATATTGTAGTATATGGTATATTATCTGGTAATACTTGGTAGTGGAACTGGTAGCGTCATACCGTACTGTAGTAAGTAGTATTTGGATACTGTGTAATTTTTTGTATTCAATAAAGTGGTATTGGTATATTGGGTATACTCTTCGTATTCGTGTATATTTATTGGGGAAAATTTAAGTTATTATTATACATATAATCAGTGTGGATCTTACTATATATTTTTGTGTGTAATAAATTTAAGGTGTATGGTTTTTTTTATTTATATCCCCTTCTCCTATTTTGGAAGACAGCCTCATTACCTTTCTTGATTCAGATTATGGTAGTTAGGTTGTTTTAATAGTAAATCTGCTACATTTTGTGGCGCCCACGTGGGGCTGTCCGAAGATAGGTGGGGGACGTCAGTATAAAGTAATATAAGTAAGTAAGGTAGTATAATAGAAAGTAGTAGAAATTAGTAAGTAAGTAGTAGTGTTAACAATGGTTACATTGAAAGAGTTGCGTTGAGGTGGATAGATATAAAAGAAGCTTTGAGAAAGAAGGAAATGAGAATGAGAATTGAGACATTGAGAGAAGTGAGAGATTTAACAGAGGGAATGAAAGAGATGGAGAAACGAATGGAAGAGAGAATGGAAGAGAAAATGGCTGCAAAAATGGAGGAAATGATGAATAAAAGGTTTGCTGATGGGATTGGAGTGAATGGAATGAATGGAACCCAACAAAGGGTGACCTCTACTCCAAAGGTAGTAAATGTAAAGAGGAATGGGAAAGTGGAAAAGAAGGACGAGAGAGTGAAGACCAAAGATGATGAAAAAGTGATGTACAAGGATGATGAGTTAAGTGATGTGACTGAGGATGAAGGGGATGGGGATGGAGAGAAGGATGTAAATAAGGTGTTGAATGGGAAAAATGGGAAGATTGAGAAAAATGAGAAGAATGGGAAGATTGAGAAAAAGGATAAAAAGAAGAAGAAGACTTCTAAGAACAGGAGACATGAAAGAAGAATGAAAAGTAAGAGTATAGACTCATTATATAGTAGTTCGGAAGGTGAAGTGAATGTGTTTGAGGGGAATGAGACGGGATCTGGTTCTGAATCTGAGCGTAGAGTGAAAAGGAGTGTGCTGATTCAGGACATTCCAAAAATTAATAAATTTAATGTGTATGGTACGAAAGAGGTTGAGGAGTTCTTTAGGGAATATGAGGGTTATTGTAGGGAGAAGTTTGACGAGAATAAGGTCTTTTGGGTGAAAGAGTTGGGCGAATTTTTAGAGGGGCGAATGTTGGATTTTTATAAGGCTGTCAGTGTGGGTGAACCAAAGTATGAAGTGGTAAAACAGAGGATAATGGACCAGGTTGTGAGAGTGAAAGGGGGAGTAAAGTATAGAAAGGTGAATGATTTTGATAAAGCTAGGCGTGGAAAGAGTGAAAGGATTGATATGTATGCGCACCGATTGGAAACCTTGGCGAGAAAGAAGTTTGGGGATGATGATGTGGACGGAAATAAGAGATTGTTGAAGAAGTTTTTGGAGACGGTTCCGACCTCAGTGGCTGAATATGTGAATTTGCGAAGGAAAGAGAAAATGAGATGGGCGGGAGAGAGATTGACCTGGGAAGATGTTTTGGAAATTGTAGAAGATAGGGAGTTTGAAGGCGAGCGAGAGGAGAATGAACGACGTGAGGTGTATAGTGGTAGGGAAAGATATACGAATGAAAGGGCTTCACCACCCCCTCAGTATAGATCTTATAGAGACGCCTTGAAAGCAAACCCCTACGAAGTAATGGTGAAATTTCTGGAGGATTTTTATGGGTTTGGAGGTGATGAAAGACAGGTGAATGCAGGAGGTGTGGGTAATTTTGCTGGTCGTCAAGTTGGTGGAAATGTGAATGCGAGAGGGAACGATGGCGGCTCTAACCAAGGTCAAGGGTATAATCAGGGTCAAGGGATTAGAGGTCGTGTTAACCAAAAGAATGTGGGTGTGAATAGGGATGTAAAGTGTTTTCGTTGTGGGAAAATGGGCCATATGATATCCGAATGTAGATGGGCAACTGGGGCTTGTTTTAGCTGTGGGCAAGTGGGTCATTTGGCCATGAACTGCACGGACCCGCAAAGGGCTGGGTGTAGGAGATGCGGTGGTGTAGATCATTGGGTGCGTGATTGTCCACAGGGAGTAAGAGCAAGGCAACCGGTATGTGGGAATTGTGGTGTCGAGGGGCATTTTTCTAGGATGTGCGGGTCCCCTAGAAACACTTGTACTAAATGTGGGAAAATAGGGCATGTGGCTGGTATGTGTTGGAGTGTGAGGCAACCAGTCGGGGTAGGTCAGGTTAATCCTGGTGTGCTAGGTCTTGGTACTGGTGTTAGTGGTCCGGTTCAACCGGTTAGTGGTCAGGCTGTTGGACTGAATAGGAATGTAAATGTGAGTGAGGTAGGGGTGAACACTGTACAAAATCAGGTAAGAATTAACAATTCGGGAAACGGGTTTCCTTGAGGGTTGCAGATGGTGAACCCTCAGGTGAGATTAGGTTGTCACAGATAGGGGATGTAAGTGTTGATGTATTTTCAGTTGGTCCTGTGAATGAATGTATGAGTATTAAGGTTTATTGTGGAGGTATTGAGGTTCGTGCTTTGATTGATACTGGGTGTATGGTTAGTGTTGTGTATAAAGGAGCATATGATAGGATGAATATAAGGGAAGATCAGAAAGAAGTCGGTAAGGGTCATATTAAAGGAATTAGTAATGTGTTGGTACCGGTGGAAGTTAAATTTAGAGAGAGCGTTAAGATAGGAGGAATAGGCATGGAGGAGAGTGAGTTTTATGTGATTGATAGTAGGAACGAAAAGTATGATGTGTTATTGGGGTATAAGTTTTTGAGTGCAAATGGGATAGTTATTCATCCTGATCGAAGGATGATAGAGAAGAAGGTGAATAAGGATGGGAAATGTCAGATGTATGTGAATGATTTAGGGAAGGTAGATGTGAAATTGGTTAAAGGCGTGGAAGTGTTTGCTTTAGAGGATAGGTCCTTGAAGACGGATAAAGTGGTAAGTGTGAAAGTAGGTTGGAATACAAATGTGGGTGTGGATGAAAACCAGAATAGCATGTTTCTGGTGGATGGTTTTGATGCGAGGTATAGGGTGAAAAGGGTTGCACATGTATTTGAGGTATATTAGATATGAATAATCCTAGGGTATGTCTGCAGAATGTGCCTGATGTGAAAAAGAAGAGAGTGAGAGGTATAAGGGCTGGTGATGTAGTTGGTAGTTTATATTCTGTTTTTGTCTTAGAGAATTCGAGAGAGAATGAATGTTGTGTGTTTGCTGGTGATATTGAGAAAAAGGATTGGGTGTATGAGGAAATGGTTGATAAAGTGAAATTACCGGAAGGTTTGAATGAAGTGAGGAGACAAAAGGTTTTACGAATGCTATGGGAAAGGAGAAAAGCGCTGAGCCAGGGTGATGAAGATTTTGGGGATGCAAAATTGCCAGCGTTTCGCATAGTGTTAGCGGAAGATACCCCCATATACCAGCGACCTCGTCACTTTCCCCCCCCCAGTTGCGAATGAGATTGAAGAGCAGTGTGAAGAGTTAGAGCGAATAGGTGTGTTGGAAGAGAGTGTGAGTCCTTGGAATAGTCCGATTGTGCCTGTGCGAAAACCTGATGGACGTTTGAGGTTGTGTAATTGATTATCGTAAGGTGAATGAAAGAACTGTGAAAGATAAGGTTTTTACCTAATGTTGAAGTTTCAGAATGCCGTTGTATAGTAGTGTATTGGGATAAAGTTTTTACGAGAATGGATCTGGTGCGTGGGGTATCATTCAGATGCCAGTGGAAGGATAGTAGTGTGTGACTGCCTTTTCAAACTGCAAAGCGGCATTACACCAATTTAGGAAATTTGAGCTTGGGTTAGCCATGCTCCCAGCTGCGATTTCAGAGGGCGATAATGTGGTCATGGAATGATTTTTTCCCAGTAAGCAATATGATGGTGTCATAGATGACATACTCAGTGATGAATGAATCTTTCTCTGAGCATTTGAAAGTTTAAGTGAATGCCGTGTTGAAAAGTTAGAGGGAGATAGGGATAAAAGTGGAAAGTCGAAAGTGTGAGTGTTGCGGATGAGGTTGATTCTTGGGACACAAGTGTGTGCGACTGTTTAAAGAGAAAGCAGAAAAGTTTATTGAGAATGTCGGCAGTTTTTCAAAGCCGAGGACATGTAAGAGAGTTCGAGAGGATTTTAAGGTTTGGTAGAGTTTTGGAAGGAATGTTATGAAAGGTTGTTCAATGAGTGATGAAACCCTTGACTGAATGGACTGGGAAGAAGAGAGTAACGATCGTGAAGTGGATATGATAGAATGAATCGAAGCGTTTTGATAAAGTTGACAAGCTGAAGTCCGCGAAGGATGTAAGAGCTTGGCTTTCCGGATTATAGTGAGAATGCGAAACCTTTGGAAGTTTATACGGATGCAAGTGGGTATTGTATGGGGGGTTGTTTGATGCAAGAACAGGTGATTGATGGGATTGAAAGAAAACGAGTGATTGCGTATGTTTCGAAAGCGTTTAGTATGACAGAGCGAAAGTATTCTACGATTGAAAGAGAGTTGGCTGCTTTGAGGTTGTTGTTTTGAACGTCGTTGCGTCGTTTTTTGTATGGAATTAAGTTCATTGTGCGAACGGATCACCAACCCTTGGTGTATTTGCAGAAAATGAGGATCGTTGATAGTCGGCTTGCAAGAACTTTGGAAGATTTGGTGATTTTGATTATGTGGTTGAGTATGTGCCGGGTGAAAGGAATGAGATGCTGATTTGATGTTCAAGAATGCCTGGAGTGGAGAGTATGAGTGGAAAAGGTGTGATAGACCGGATATTTGCCTAAGGGATTGTATGAAGGGAAAGGAAAGTCATGGGTGGGTGATTCATGGTTCGAAAGTGTGTGTATGGGTACAGGAATTAGCTAGGGATAGGTTGGTTTTGAGAGTGCCTGAGAGTAGAGGAATTGCGGAGGGAAGTTATGACTGAGGTGTGTAAGAAACCTGAGCAGATAGGGATTAGGAAGGTGAAATATTTTATGAAGGAGTTAAAGGCTATGTGTAATGTAGGTGTGCTTCCGGTGCAAGAGGTATTGATTGTTGTGAGTAAGTTGTTTAAGATAGTTGTATGTGTGCATTATGGTGGAGAAAGACCAGTTTTGTATAGGAGTGAGGGTGTAAGTGGTGCAAAAGTGGGTGAGCTTCATTTACAGTGTTTAAGTGGCGTACATTACAATTGGGTAATCGAGAAAAAGAGTTATGATAGGAAGTATGTGTTGGAATCGGAGTTGGAGGAGTGTCTGGGAGAGGGTGATGAGAATGTGAAAATGATTTGTCCTGGGGAAATCGAAGAGGTTGTGTACTGTGAACATGGGATAAGTGGAAGAATGGAGGTGAAAGTGCAGGTGAATGGGAGAGTATTTTGTGGACTGATTGATACTGGGGCTCAGATTTCTTTAGTGAATGCATCTGTGGTACGAGAAATTGAGCAAGTAACGTGGCAGATAGAGAGGAGGAGTATGAATGTGAAGATCAAAGGGATTTGGGTCAGGTGATTTTGTTGCTTTTGAAGAGGTTTTGTTAAAGGTAGAAATAGGCAACGCTAGGGAGAAGTGGAACATAATAGGTTTGTTTGTTCTGACGAGGAGCGAAATGCCGTATTGTTTTTTTGTTTGGTGATTGACTTTTGAGGGTGAATAGGTTTGTCCGTAGATGTTAGGGAATGAAAGTTGTTGAAAGGGAAGTTGAGATTGTTAGAATGCAAGAACGACGAATGTGTGTGCTTGTGATTCTGTTGGCTAATGTGAAGGTTGGTGTAGGGGATGAAACGAACTGTTAAGCATGAACAGATTCGAGGTAATGCAAGAGGAATGTCCCATGGTCTGTGAGTTGAGAAAATGTATTTTGCTGGGTAAGGAATGTGTGTAGACTGGACAGTTGATAGAGATTTTTAGGGTAATTTGCGAAAAGGTTTGTTGTGTGTACTAATGTGGTGTATTATATTCGGAAAGTAAGAGAAGAGGATTTGTATGTACCGGTGTTTTCTGTGGTTGGAACGGTAGGGATGGCGTTAGTGATCCACCGTAGGTATGGCCACATGGGAAAGTTTAAATTGTGGGAATGTATGAAAGAGAGAGTGTTTAATCCTTGGTTAAGGAAAATAGTGAATGATGTTGCAACTACTTGTGAGGAATGTCAGAAAGGAAAGTATCAGAGAATGTATGTGAAACCCCCTGTGTTACGAATGGATGTGAATGAACCTTTTGAGTTAGTAGTGATTGATTGTGTTTCGTTGCCAGTGACTGCAAGTGGGTATGTAGGAATGGTGGTGATGGTGGATCACAAAAGTAAGTTTGCGTATGCTGTGCCGGTGAAGAATAAGACTAGTGCGAATGTGGCTAGGGTGGTAAGGGAAGTTTTGTTGCTGATGTGTGTATGTAAACCGAAGCGAATGTTGAGTGATAATGGACCGGAGTTTGTAGGGCAGGCGTTTGAGCAAATGTTGAGTGATTGGGGCATTGAACATGTGAGAACGACGCCGTATATGCCGAGTTCGAATGGGTTAGCGGAGAGAACGATTCGGACGTTGAGTGAGATGTTACGAATGATGAGTGAGAGAGAGAATGATTGGGATTATTGGTTAGGAAGAGTGTTGTGGGCTTATAATATGACTGTGCATAGAGCAACTGGTATGTCTCCTTGTATGTATGTGTTGAATTTTGAGAAGTTTGTAAAACCCAGGCTTGGGTTACCTGAGAGCGATAGGGACGTGTGGAGAAAGGGTAGTTTAAAGTTTGCCAGTTTTAAGGTCGGGGATAAGGTTTTAAAGGAAGTGATTGAGAAAGGTCGGTTGAATGTGAGTAAGATGAGAGAAAAGTTTGAAGGGCCGTATATTGTAAAAAGGGTTATGTCTAATGGGGTTAGTTATGTGTTGGAAAGTGAGAATGATGGCAGTACGAATGAGTTTCGGGCCCATCAGGTACAGTTGGAGGCGGGGAGGGAACCCCTGGTTCTAAGATTCAATCCTGTATATAAGTTTCTGGTGAATGAGGATGATTTGAATGAGAATGGGGATGGTGGATGATTTGTGGTTAAAGGGGAAAGAGTTAGTGTTGGTGGAAGAGATACGGAAGAAAAAGCGTAAAAGAGGAATATCGGGTAATGTTAGCAAATTAAGGGTGTTGTTTAACGATGATAATGAGAATGATGAGTATTTTTCAGGGTTTTGGTGGGACAATGGGAATAACGAGCAGAGTTTGAGAAAAAGTACTTACACAGTTTGCAAGTTTCCGTTGGATGAAAATGAGAGTGTGTTGGCAGGATTGAGAAATATCAGAGATAGGAGTGTGCATATGGAAGTGGATGATTTGAGTAAATTTTGTGTGGAATTGGATGAAGTAGTGAATGTTATAAAGGCGAATGCCAGGATGAGAGAGATCGAGAAAGAGATTGCAGAAATGTCTGAGGGATTACCTAGGGAAGGAAGTGTGAATGAAGTAGTAGAGGTATGTGATGAAGGAGAGGAAGATTGGGTGAATAACCCCAGTGAACAGGTGATGGCATATGAGAAACCGTTTACTAGGAGTAGAGGTGTTGTAAAAGAGTATGAATGGGTGATGACAACGGCGTTATAAATGAGTGGTGATTGTTGGGTAGAATTATGAGACAAACTTAGGTAGGAGGGATGTGGTGTTCAGTTTTTTGGGCTGTTGTCTCATAATTTTTATTTTGTTTTTTTAGGTACAGCATGGAAGAAGGAAAGATGAGATTTTGTGAGCAGAGCAAAAGATGGAACGTCAAAGAACAAGGAGGATTCACGGTGTGTGCAGTGTTTTTTTAGTGATTTTTTTTAAATTTAAAAGTGCAAGAGGAAAATTAATTTAAATTAAATTTCATTTTTATTAATCTTTTAATTAATTTAATTAAATAAGTGAAAATAATTTCGTTTAATGTTTTTCAGTTAAAATAACATATTTAGATTGATT
>JABUQX010048375.1:0-17377 GCA_015478945.1 Trachelipus rathkii
ATCAATATGCCAAACTTAGAAAACTCTTGCATTTAAGTCCCTATCTAATATCATTTTATTATATTTATAAAAACAATAGTGCCCCAGCACTGAACCCTGGTGGGACACCACTCTTCACATTTCCCATGATGAATTTTTGCCCATTTAGTTGTACACACTGTTTTTTTTCGCAACCACTCTTTAAATCCAACCATTGTAACCACTCCACCTAATACACAGTTGCAATGAATTCTTCATCCAGGCCTTATGTGGGGGTAACGGCTTATTTCAAAAGCTTTTTTGCTAAAATGTGCTAAATTAACAATATCAACTGTGATCTCCCTCGGTCGATCGCAGCTCAGTAATGTATTTTCCCATAAATCTAAAAGGTTTGAACTGACCATGACCTATCTTTTCTGAGAACCCGTGCTGGGAGTCATACAATTACCTTGATATCTTCTAAATATTTCTCTATAAGACCTTTCAGTAAGCTTAAGGGGATGGAGGAGGAGGACTTAAGGGGGGATGCGGTTATTCTGTTGAAGATTAACCATTTTTAATAAATGTAGATATTCTTGGATATTTGTCTGGCTCTGTGTTTACGTCTGGGGTTGGCGGAAATAGAGACTGGATGTCAATCTGCAATAAGCTAACAGATGGTGGTTGGGTGGGAAAAATCTGCTGTGAAAAAGTTGAATAAAAATGGAGAGAGAATGGCTCCCAGTGGGACGCCGTTTTGCAATTTGATAGAATGGGAGAGGTTGTTTTTGTTTAAGACCTTTTGCAAAACGTTTGGTGAGGAAATTGGAAAGCCATTTTTTTGTCATTATTTTACACAAAGGGGAGTGGAGGATTGTTTTGATAAGTGATTGTGTGGGGACGGTGTCCGAATGGCTTGGTATGTCTTAATTGCTGTGAGTATAGATCGTGGAGAAGTGATTGTTGAAGCCATTAATGATGTGTTGAGTGAGAGATGTGAGGGCTATGGTTGTAGAATGGTTGCTTTTGAATCCGTTTTGGAAGTCTGGGAGAGGAATGGATTGGGAAACTTTTATTTAATATTAAATTTCTCTAGCAATTTACTGATGGAGCAAAATATAAATGAATATCGTATAATATATAATATATATATAATATATATATATGATAGTTAATATTAAATATAATATATATATTATTATATATATATATTAATATTAATATACTATAATAATATATAATATATAACTATATATATTATATAATATTATATATATTAATATTAATTATATATAATATATATATATATATATTTAATTATATATATATAATATATAATAAATATATATATATATAGTATTATTTAATACGCTCTTGCATACCGTATCTAGGATATCTAGTTCACTGTTTGGCGCATTACCACACTAAGTCCCCGAGTTCTAGGGGTAACCAATAGAGCAGTATAATTTTTATAATATATTTATATTAAATATAATATATAATATAATCTAATATATATAATATATATATATATATAATATAGGTGGTAAGTGTATAATCTTCCATCTTCATGATATATTTATTAATATATATATTATAGATTATTAATATATTATATTAGGTGTGTTAGGTAGTATATTTAATATATATATATATTAGAGGTTTATGGTAATATATATATATATTATATAATTATTAATATAGTATTAATATATAATATGATATATATAAATATATCATTATATTTAATAATATATATATATTATATAGGTGAAAAAGTATATATCATCTATATATATACTATATATACGAATATTTGAGGGCCAAAATTTATATACTATGAGCCTACAACTTATTTACTACAAGTAGAAAAGGCCATATATAATACCTATATTAGTAGGGAATATATAGCTACAACTCTCTCATGTGCATCTGCTTCTATTACTATTTTATTTCATCTTATCTTAAGATTCTTATTACCTAAATTGTAAATATATATAACTGTTGATTTGTTTTTACACACCTATTCTCTTAAAAGTAACCTTAGTTTTTAATTCCTTTCATTTTCATATTTTCAATTAACCTAATATCACTTATTACCTTACCTAACAGCAAAATATGTGAAAAGTATCGCCAAATTAATATATATGTTCGTTAATTACCAGCATAAACCTAGTGTAGAATATATCTATTCTTCTATATAGCTTATTGAAACATGATCACATAGGTCCCCGCATTGACTGAGAGAGATGTGTTAATCTTTAGGAAGAGAGAATGGTGAGAAGGAAAGCCTAATATACATAACACACACCATGTTGGATTGACCAAGGATGAGAGTAAACTTTAATATTATTCTTAGCATTTCAAGCCCTTTATATTTTCCTTTAATTAAGATGGTTATTTTATTATATCTATCTATTATATCTATCTAATCAGCAATTGTTAAAATTAATTTCATTAATTTATAATGATAGGAAAAGATAACTGAAACGATAGAGCAAAATGAGAGTCATTTCAGCATATGATATCCATCTTTAAATTTCATTATTACTATCCTGAAATGGCTTATAGCTGAAATATACATGTGTATAAATTCGTTACAAATAATTAATGAAATCGTTGTTTGTCAAAGTGAATAATTACACTGTAACTTGTGGTATTACTAAACATAAATTATTCTTATTTAGATGTATTTTGAGTATTTTTTAAAATTTATCATTTCAATTAATAAGTGGAAATAAAGAAAGAGATATTCTATCATAACCAATATAAAAACTTCAGGGGAAGGTTGAGTATACTCACTTAACACTTCATCATCTGCTTAATTTATTTACGATTCAAATTATATATTTAATAATTCTATATTTAGCTTTATTATTATAAATATCTACAGTAGAGCAACATGATCAGACATGAGAATCAAAAATAAATATATTATTATTATTAATTATATTATTATTAATTATTATTATTTAGCGGAAGTATAATTATTATTTTATATTATATATCTATTATAATATATATATATTATTCATAATATTTAAATTATTCATTATATAGCTCATCCATCATTATTATCATTATATATTACTATCATTATTATTATCATCAATAATTATTATTAGCATTATTTATTAAAATAAATTATCATTATTCGGTCTTTAACATGAGTCAAGCATCACATTATACTATTATCACTATATATCATTATAATCATTATCAATATTAATATAACAATATATATATCACGGCATATATTTATAATATATATATAATATTAAATTATATTATATTATTATTAATTATTATAATTTATAATTATTATTAAATATATTAATTATAATTATTTAATTAATTATTATTATTTTTATATATATTATAATTAAATTATCAATTGAATAATTTTTCATTATTATTTTAAATTATTATTATTTACTTTTATAATTATATTTAATTATTTTATAATTTATTAATATTTATGGTATTGATTATTAATTTTCGTATATATATATTATTATTTATTTATAATTTTAATCAATATATCAGTTATCATGTAAGTATTTTATCATTATCATTGGCAATTCCCATTATCATTATCGTTATTAATCTTAATTATTTTTATAAATTAATATATTTTAATTAATATATTAATTATATTAATTATATTATTATTTATTATTATTATTATTATTTAATATTATTAATATTTATTATTATTATTAAGGAATAAATTATAAATATTATCATGTAATCTTGAAGAGTATTTCTGAAGCGAAATTTCAGTTTTATTTTTATTAATTATTTATTTAATTATAATTAAAAATAAAAAATCACATAATATTTAGTTACTGAATTAAATATCATAATATGTTCACACATACTCCACTATTAGGTACAGCCTTGTACATTTCGTGATATAGTATTTTGTACAGTTAGTTCAAGATACGGAAACTGTGTTATATTCTTCATATCTTATTTTCCTTCCATGGTACCCAATACACCTGAGTATAATTCACTCTTACATTGAGGAGTAGAGCAAAGACATAATATATGATATTACTGATTTTTTTTAATGTCACTTCTGGCTGACAGAGAAAACTGTCCAAACTCAATGATTTTTTATAATATTTATATACTTCATAGTTAAAAAGTATTTTTTGTATTTTTATCTATTTATTATTCATACCGGTGCGTTAAAGTAGTTTATCTTTATATATATAATTAATATATATATATATAATTATATAATATATAATTAATTATATATATAATTATATTATATAATATATCAATATATTTATGTATAATCTATGTGCATATAAGGATTATTTGTGGAGGAAATATGGATGAATATTAGACTATTAATACATATTAAACTATTTACTTCCAGCATATAAGTATGACTAAATTAAGCGCATTCGGATTTAATATTATTATTTGCATAACTATATTATGTAAAGAGAAGAATGTATTAGTAGGTTCATACTAACCTAATAATAATTATAATAATGAAGATAATAATAAAGCAAAATACAAGTATTTACATAAATAATATAAAGATATACAGTATATAGGTAAAAATAAGGCAAACTACAAATTAGATAGAAATAGAGAAGTAGTGTCGTCATCTATTATGAGAACATTTACTCAGTAATGATGCTTGAGGTTAAAATATAATAAGAATTCAAAACTTATATATATAATATATATATAATATATTAATATATATAATATATATATATAATATAATATATATATATTACTATATATTATATATATATATATATATAATATATATTAATATATATATATTAATTAATATTATAATATATAAATATTATATATATAATTAATATATATATATATATATAATATATATATATTATATATATATAATATATACTATATATTATATTATATGCATGTAATTAATATATAATATATATATAATTATAATTAGTAATGAAGAGAGATAAGAAGAGAGAGAGAAGAGAGAGAGAGAGAGATAAGAGTAGAGAAGAGAGTAAGAGAGAGAGAGAGAGATGAATACTCTTTACAAAGAGAGATTCAAAATTCTTTCACATTTGCAAATCTATTCGTACGTTTGTTTTCATCTGAAATGAGGGTAAAAAAATTTTTTTTAAAAAAAAGTTTGAATTATTTTCGTATTTTTCGAGTGCGTTATAACTATGCTAAAGGATATAGAATTGAGATGAAACTTATGAGTCCTTGCGCCACAAATGATATAATACACTGTTACATGCCTCTGCATAAATATGAAAGCGTATTCTTATGGAGGCCGCCAGAGCCTAGCTTACGCAATTTGATAAACATCACGATTATAGATATACTAATATAGAGTAGGAAGGAAAATATTCCAAATAGAATTTAATTATTGTTAAATTAGTGTTTATTTATAAATCTAATAGTATTTATGTTTTTACCTTTATAATATTATATTTATTATATATATATATATATAATAAAATATCTAATATTTCATTGAGTTAGTTTTATCTTCATATATATAGAGAGAGCATTGTAGTAGAGAGAGAGAGAGAAGAGATTTTCGTAAGCAAGAAACACTAGAACGTAGGCAAGAATTATGCCAGAGAGCAAGATGCCCTTTAAAGAAGGAGATGCACGGAACAAGTTTAGTTGCTAATCTCTCGATCCTTAATCGTTGTGATAACACGGCACCCTGGTCGCTACTATTCGCCCCCATCGCAAAGGAAGAGTAGATTGATGATTATTCCCTGAAGCACCCTGTCGTTATACTACTTTAATAATATAATATATATAACATAATACCTATATTATTAATATATCCATATATATAGTATATATAATATAATATAATATACTACTTTATATACCCCCACTATCCACATCTCTTCGTATATAGCGCTCCTAGCCAGACTGTAGCAAACTCCCTACCCGCCGCAGGGGGACCCAGGTTCGATACTGGGTTGGACGAGAGAATGTGAGCTATTCTCTATATATAGCTTCGTCCTCTCAGTACGTTAATGACTACATGGCCCGAGAAGATATCAATAGAGTATGGAAACTTCCTGCATCGCGATGCACTCCCGCGCACGCCACCCTGGCATTGGCATCGTTAGGCCCCATGTTCCCAAGGACCTTTCTCGATGGTTCCCACTGACAGGTCGTGGTTTTCCTTGACTCGGAGCTAATGGGGTTTTTGTGTTGGAGGTATATCAATATATATATATATATATATATTATAACTACTAATATCCTCTATCATCATATATATCCCTATATATATATATATATTAATATATATATATATATATAAGTTTAGAATACTACATATATATTATATATAGTTGTGATATATTAATTTCCTTATATATGGATTTATTAGTTTAGGTGATGGTTCCCTCTAGTTTTACTGAGCCACGCCGGCTCTCAACGATCCTCGTTTGTATATATATATCTCACCACCCCCCTATCCACCCTCACTATATATATATATATCATATAATATATATTATACCTATCCTATACCTACCACCTCCCATATACCCTATATTTAATATAATATATAATATCATAAGTTTTATAATCTGATTAATAGTGCTTCACCATTAGCTTAAGCACCACTCCATATCCTCAAATTTCTTAATTATCGTTTACTAATTAAATTATTGATCGTCTTGCCAACTGAATCCGTCTTTAAATGAAAATGATTGACCCCCGTAAGGTTTTATTTGCTCACACACTCCATTAATTTATATCTTCATTTTCATCGTCTTTTCGAAGAACATCCGCTGGCTCACATTTTTTAGCCTTAATTTTAAGAATCTTAGTCTTTATGTGGTTAATCGCCTACTCTCACCGAATTCCTAATCTAAGGCCCTGTATATATCTTCTTTACGGTCTACAACTAGGAGCTTTCTTACCACGGTCCATGTGCCGAGGGCCGAATAATCCACCGCTGAGTCAGCACATCGCTTTTGAGCGTAAAGTCGGTAGCGAATAAAATATTTTTTGTTATAAATTAAAATTAGAGGGCTACGAAGCAGGAGAGCAGCTTTTAGACAGATTAGAAATCATTTTAAAAATGACACTGGCTGGAGCCATGAAATTTTAATTTTTTTGGGAGCTCTTGGTTGTCCCGGGTATTTCCAAAAATAATAGAACGGGCTGTATGACGCTATTACCACTCCAGTAGCTTAATCTTAATAAGCCAGAGAAGAGCAAATCTCCATCTTTACTCTGCCTTCGCTCTGTTGCCCCAAAACTTTACTGCAGAATGCTCATTCGGTTCATTTACTCTTTTGATAAGACTAACGTAAACCATTCCTTCTATTATCTTTTTCCCAGTATCTGATCATTATACCTTTCAAGTGCCGACCGAGTTCCTCCCGTCATGTACTACCTTATCCCTCTAGCATACATACACTATATCGGTTTTCCCATTCCTCTTTTTTCTTCTTCCTCATTCTACCCGACGGGAGGTCACTTAGGTAATTGCTCACTAGGTACGCACGTGATTGTACCCTGGCCCTTGCTTGCAGACTCGGATGTCCTACTAAGACTTGGTGACGCAGATCGACGGCAGATTCTACACTTATTAGAAGCCGTATTATCACCCCACGTCGTGCGCCGAATTTCCCCTGTACACCTTCCCTATCGTAATATTTACACCACCTCCAAGATTCTGATCACTGTAATCACATAATAAAATAATAATATCCCACCAACTACTAATAATCTCTCCCCATCTCCTTAATCAATAACTCCCTACAAACATATAACTACACCCCCATCATAAATTAATAATTAATATAATAATAATAATAAATAATAATAATCAATAATAATAATAAATATTATAATAATTATAATAATAATAATAAATATAATAATAATAATAAGTAATAATAAATAAGTAATAATGAATAATCTAATTATAATAAAATAATATATAATCAATAATAATGACCACCACATCCTATATTCAATATAATAATCAATAATAATAATAATAATAATATATAATCCAATAACGACAATAAACCAAATACACTCCCAATAATATAACCGACCGTCATCATTTAATTCCGCCCACAAAGATGATCTTAATCTCAACCCCAACATCAATACTCCCCATAATAAATAATAATCAATAATAATAATAATAATAATAATATAATAATAATAATAATCATAATTAATTAATAAAATAATAAATCAAATTTCTTTTTGCTTTTCAAATTCTCCGTCTGTCTCTCTGGTAATTTTATGGTGCTGAATTTATCCAGTCAGATATTAAAGGATCAGAAATGGTAACCAAAGAAATCCACATTTAAATTCTTAATTTTATTCCTAAGAAATCCTTTCATCGCCTAAGGAAAGCTAAAGTCCCAAAATTCTTTGCATGTTACGATGTCTTTGGAAGATTTTCAAATGATATCAATATTTTTTTTTATTGACATGTAAAAATGAAGATTTTTTTTTTTTTTTTTTTTTTTTTTATTTGTTTTCTTATTTTGGGGCAAAATAGCTTAGACTGCAAGTTATAAAATCTCAAGAATACTTCCTTGAAGAAATATACAATCAATTAAGGAACTCTAAAATTGATGCAGAAAATTTACAACAATAGAAGAATGATATTATAAATAACATATTTAAAAATTTATTTATAAATACCCCCTTTTTTTTTTTTTTTTTAATTATTTTAAAATGTGGAATAAACATCGCTGGTTTAACTTCCTAATTTATTTATATAATTATATTTAATCTTCAAATTTAATATCTACTCTATAAACATGTAACACATAAGAAAAGCTTCTTGTTCTGTTAGGTTTGTTGTATAAATACTTAATATATATATATAAATATTATAATATTATATTATATATATATATATATATATATATATATATAAATATATATTTAATTTATATATATATATATATATATATATATATATATATATATATATATATATACATATAAATATATATATATATATATATATATATATATATATAATATATAATATATATATATACTATATATATATATATTATAAATATAATATATTATATAAAATATATATAATATATATATAGTATATATATATATATATATATATATAATTATATAACTATAATATAATATTATATATTATATATATACAGGTATAAAAATATATATATTATATATAATATAATATATATATATTATATATGATATATTATAATTAATATATATATATATATATATATATATATATATATATATATATATATATATATATATATATATAATTAATTATTATATAGTATATATTATATATATTATATATATTATATATATATATATATATATTATATTACTATATAATATATATATATAATATATATATTATATATATATATATTATAATATTATATATTATATATATATATATATATATATAATTATATATATATATATATATATATATATAATATATATAAATATATATATCTATATATATTATATATATATATATATATATACTATATATATATATATTATATATATATATTTTTTATATAATATATATATAACGTACTATATAATTTCTATTAATATTATTGATATATATATAACTATAATATATATATATATATATACTATTTTATATATATATATATTATATATATATATCGAGAATGTGTTATGTGAGGTTTGTGATGTGTGTGTTATGTAGGTGTGTGTGTTGCGTGGAATATTTAGAGACTTTAGACCAAGTCTAGCCTAGAAAGGTCTTTAAAATTGAAAAGTAAATTTTATGGAAATCAGAAGGGGAGTAGGTACAGAGTCAAAGATTGGAATCTTTATAAAATGCATGTCAGTGTAAGCCAATGTGTTATCGACTTTACCACCAATAGAGTTCGTCAATTAGAGTTTAAACAATTTAGTCAAAGTCATTTGATTAAAAACATTTGATGTTTTTTAATTTTTGTTTCTTTAAAAAAATAGTAAAAATATTAAGGTAAAAATCGGAAAAACATTGTGGAGCATGTAATATATATATAATATATATACTATTATATACTATATATATATATTATAATATATATATATATATACTATATACCGGAAAATTATATGAGATATATTATATATATATATATATATAATACTATATATATATATATATATATTATATAATACTATATACTATTATATATTTATATACTACTGATAGTAACAGAAAATATACCTATGAGAATTTGGTTACCGAATACCGCTTTCAAATTTCAACCTTAACATCTAAGGTATCAGATCTAGACTTTCATTCTGGGTACCAAAGATTAACGAATGAATGCATTTTTAAAATCCCCTTTAATAAAAATAGTTCCTTCTGGATATGGAAGGAAGGATTTGCAGCCCAGCTAAGATATTGTTTGCAACACTATGAAAATTAAATAAATGCTCCAACTGGCGAGTTGAAAAGAACCTTTCCGGTGGGTTGTAATCACCCAAAAGAAACTAGGATCCTACTATATATCATGCTATCATATATATACTATACTATATACTACAACTATATACCTATACTAAACACCTACATATATTCACTATATATCCTAACCTACTACTCCACCTATACCACACTACCCTACCTAATACCCCATCCACTCCTATATATATATATATATATATATATATATATATATATGGTGAAAGTTTAGTTTGGTGCCTAAGGAACGGGAGTTCGGATTTAAGAAATTTTTATAAGAAATTGAAGATAAAAAGGAAAAAAATAATTACAGGCGCTTAATAAGGAGTAACACGAAACATAAATAATAATAATAGCCAATTTCTCATAGATCTACTTACTACAGCGGAAGAAAAACGTTAATACTCGTCTGAAGGTAGCCAATGGGATAAATCTATGTGTTTTAAGCTCCGCCTCTTAAAATTTTAGTTTTGATTGTCAATTGGTAAGTGAATATGTTAAGTATTAGCTTACAAGATATTTTTTTAATTTGTGGAAATGATTATGAATTATTAGCTTATTTACAATATAAAAAATTGATTTTAAATAAAAAGAGATGTAGGAAGTGTCAAAAAAACTGTGGTATTTACCGAATTTGTGATAAGTTCGTATTCCGTTGTCCGCGATGCCAAAAACGCTTTGAAAGTGCGCCAAAGTCCTATTTTTTAAATAATGTTAAAATAAAATATATTACATTCTTCCAATTAGTGTTATTTTTTTTTATCCGATGTGCCTGTAAGTTCTGTGTTAAATTTAGTAAAAATTTAACACAGTAGTAATAGATTATTATAATTATTTTAGGGAAGTTTGTAGCCAAGAATTTTATAATTCAAGGAAAAAATCGGCGGATTAAATAAGATAGCTGAAGTTGACGAGTTTGTATTCGGTAAAAGGAAGTTTAAAAAAGGACGTGTGGTTGAAAGGAAATGGGTTGGAGGATTGATATATATAATATATATATACTATATACTATTATATATATATATATATATATATATATATATAAATATATATATAGGCGTAGCGTGAAGGAAATTTCGGGGGGGGGGTATATATATAGATAGTATATATATATAGTATATATATATATATATAATAATATATTATATTATGTATTATTATCTATATATATATATTATATATATATATATATTATAACTACTTGACCTTACAATATAAATGTTTTCTTCTAGAACTTTTCGCAAAAATGTTTATGACTTCTTCGGGGCTGACATCAATTTCGTTGTGTATATTAAATAATGCCAATCCTGTTGTACATTCTTGTCCCATTGAATTTCTGAGATACGTTTTTAGGCGTTTTAATGTTGAGAAAGATCGTTCAGGTGTTGCCATTGAAACATGTAGTGTAGCTAAAATTTGCAGGAGCCTCCATATATTAGGATACAATGTAGGATTGCACGTAGGTAATGCGTCTATTGCAGTATTTGGCCTATCGTTCCTATCTATTTCACTCCATTTCTGTCTCCACAACTCAAATTCAATGTTTACATTATTTTGGATTCCGGGAGAAATGTTTCATTGAAAGATTATTAAAGAATCATGTACCTCAGAAACCACGATGATAAAGCTCAAAACAGAGGACGAGGAATAAATTTTCTGTTGATTACAAGATGTGCCTATGTTTACTGAATCGATGTTGCAATTCTTCAATGAATGTTTCTTAAACAAGTTCTTGAAGTTAAAACATTCGGTAAATAATTTTTTTGAAATTCATTAAATGAAAGCTGCACTCGACGGAGAACAAGTCGAGGAATCGAAATTGTTGCGTTTAATTGGGAAGCTAGATTGGTGGCCTCAGTGAAAATACTTTTGAAGACGGAATCTGCATCAGATCGCTGGTCTTGCATGAGAGTAACAACATTATTGACATGTCACATGCTTCAGTTAAGTCGCAATCAACTTTTTGTAGTAGTAAATAGAAATTCCCAATGTACATGATAGTATTTTTTCAAGAACAAAAAGGGTAATTAAAAATTCTCCGTCGAGAATAGAATATAATATCTGATGTGCATTGTTTAACGTTTCACCATTACAAACTTCAATTATATTTTCTAGTGCATGAACTACGGCTACAAAAAGTTATTTGAATCTATTATGGCATCAATGTTTGGTAAAACCCACCTAGTTTCAACATAGAAGCTAAAAAGTGACTATTTTTTAGATTTGGCCAATCTTTTTTTCATAATATTGCTTTAAGTAAGTGTTTTTCTTTGTGAGAGAAGAGAAAAGAACTCCTACAGCTTTTGTACGCCCCTCAAAACACATTTAACAGCTTTACTTTAGAGGCATGTCATAGTCGCCCAGTTTAATACATGCGCACTGCAATGAACGTACTACAGCTGCTGGACATTTCTCTATATAAGTGACTGAATTCGCTTAACATCACTCATCATCGGCTGGTCAGCACACATCATAGCCCTTGGCCAATCATATGTCTTACGGCAAATGCCATTTTTCTTAAGAGAATGAATAATTGCATTAGCGATAACTTCTCCAGTTAGTCCTTCTACGGCTACAAATTCAAGAAAATCTTCTCTAATTTTTAAAGACTGAGTCTCCACATACCTAAGGCATAAAGTCATTTGCTCAGTTTTTGATGCGTCTGCCGTTTCATCCGCGAGGACGGAAAAACATGTGGCGTTATTAACGTTGCTCACAATTTTTTTCTTTATAATATCTCCACAAATTTCAATTAACTCGTTTTGAATTGAAGGACTAGTATAGTAGAGGTACCTGGAGACGATTTCTTGTAGTGTGTCCAGTAATCACATGATGCGCCAGACAACGCGAAATCTACAATGCTCGAAACTTGCGCATCGAACTGGCACTATTATCCCAAAAATATCTTGCCTTACTCATCCTTCCCACGCAATGCTATTCCTTGTTTCCCACAAAATATGATACTCTTTATAATCGACTTCAATTTTAGCCTATTTTCCTCAGCCTGTATTTGTAAATTACTATCATTTCCTTTACAATATTACACGAGGTCCCTTTAGCAATATGTAAAAAATTATCTGCTAATATGACGCACGTTTTATGGTACTTCGTGTTTTGATGAGTATCAAAGTTTTCCCTAATGCTTTCTTATCAAATTTATACAATTTCTCGAGAAAATCCGGCAATGTGCGGCCAGTTCAACTGGTGCCGCGCCTTTCTCCTACGCAATCTTTGCCAAAACAGGCAGCATATTTTTTAGCAGAAAGCTCCTCGCACTGCTTCAGAATAAGATAGCCATGGATACTTTAAAATCCATTTAAATTGAAAAAACTTAAATTTCTCTCTCCCAGATTTTAGGAAATTTATGCTTGGAAGTGGACTGCCAGGAGCGATTTTAATAGAAAGCTCCTTTGTTTGACTCATGATATGTTTATTCAGCAAAAGGCTTATATGCTAAGAACAATGAGCTACTTCCTTCGTTTCTAGAAGATTCTAAAGAAGAGCTTTCAGAAACCAATTTTCAGCCAAATGAAGCCTGCCGTATACTTAGAGTTCAATATTCTTTATTATTATTATTCTTATTATTATTAGTTATTATTAATTATTATTATTTTATTAATTATTGATTAGTCAGTAGAGTAATAGTATTAACAGTAGTGTCAGTAGTAGTAGTAGTAGTAGTAGTAGTAGTAGTAATAGTAGTAGCAGGTCAGGAGTTGACACGTTATTATGTTATCACTTTCAGAACATGCCTTTTTAATCTTTAAAAAATAATCACTAATATAGGAATACATCTTCAATTTTTACTTAATTAATATATCAGCAAAGTTAGACAAGGCCACGTGCCCATTTGCATTCAAATTGAGTGAGAGACTGTCTAGGAGCATTGGCGGCTGAAGCAGCCCCTCCAAATTAATACTGCCAGGCGTAAAAATGTTGATGGAAGTATAAATTTGAATTACTTTTTTTAGCAATTTTTATAAATAAAAAGACATCATTATGAACTCATTACATTTCTGTTAAATAAAAGTGCAGTGATTAATTTTTACTAAAATTATATATATATATATATATTATATATTATAATAATATATATATATATATATATATATATAATATACTGATAGTATATATTATATATATATATATATATATACTTATCTGATAGTATATCAGGGAAAAGTAAAAAGCACGTTGTAATAATGAGAAATGAGGGAAACATGAATTGGGAAGGGGTTTTTGTTGTATATATATATATATATAGTATATATATAGTATATATATATACCTAATATAGTATATATATATATTATATATATATATATATATATATATTTATTATAGTATATAATATTTTTAGTGATGCAGGTAACATCGCGGCATCCACATCCGCATCCGCATGCCGGCGCTTCGCCTTGGCGGATGATGCGCGGATGCTTTTACTGTTGAGATTGTGATAATAGAATTTTTATAATAACAACATGAGCTTCAGTGAACCTGAAGGAAATGGAGTTGAAGGCAATTAAAAACGGCTTGATATTCCATATCTTACTTAATGTTATCAGACGTTCCAACTCGCTGGAATAGTAACACTTCATCTGATGGAAAAAGTGGTATTGATCCAAAGAAGCCTCCTTGCTTTATACGCTAGTTCGTCCCTTCCAAAGTTAACTTCTTACTAATGTGGAAAATGAACTATCATATCACACTGCCATTAAGCTTATTGAAACCCAATTTGAAGAAGGTTACCAAAAATAATCAGCGTCTCTAGCAGGCTTGTGTCTCAAGATGTTATACCATTAATGCTCAACGCTAAGGAAGCATTTTGAACGCATCTTCAAATGAAAAAATGGACTGACGGTTTTAAACCAAGAATGAACAGATGTAAGTGAAACTAAAGCTAGAAAAACGCTTTGGTTCTGTGGAAAATTAATGACTTCATACTATTGCAACTTACTTAGATCCTCTTTCTAAAGGCAAGTTTTTTGTAACACAATATTAGAAACAAGTTAAACCATCAACTGTTTGCGTTACGCTTGGAAAACTTCAATCCGGAACAGTCTGTTTAATTCGCCACCGCATTTAAAGAAAAAAAAAAAAACGAATCTACAGAACCAACAACAGATGCACTGGAAGAATTTCTACACGTCCAGCTAGTGATGAGAACACCGACCCATTACCAAAAGAAGATGTGAGTGGCAAATGATTTTGAAAACTATCACCAAGAAAACGATTAGATTACAAAGGATGATCCTATCAGTTGGTGAAGAGTTAGGCAAAATGTTTACCCATGCTTTAGTAAACTTGCAAGAAAATACTTGGCCTCTCCCGCAACTATTGTTCCAAGTGAGAGAGTATTTAGGCAATGGCGCTGAGGACTAATATATGATGAATCAAGCAGAAACTGACTATCAGAAATAGAAAAGGCAACGAAACAATTGATGTTTCTCAAAGTATAGGCTTCCCTATATTTGAATTTCATTACTAATGCAAAAAGTATATAACCCATTGTAAAATCTCTTTCATTTAAGGTCGGAGGTTGGAGAAAGAGGTAGGTGTGGTGTCATTTGAGTGGATCCCGTCGCGCACGCCCGGTAACATTTATATTTAATGAATTTGTGGCCTAAAAACTCGATATATATATATATATATATATAATTATATTATATATTATATATATATATATAGTATATATATATATATATATAATAGTATATATATATATATATATATATAATATATATTATAATAGATATATAGTATATATATAAATATATATCAGTGATGCAAGCAGATGTCATTTTTTTTCGCATGCCGCAGATGGCGGATGCCAAAAAATTCACATTCGTGACATCACTAATATATATATATATATATATATTATATATATATATATATATATATAATATCTATAATATATAGTATATATATTATATATATATATATATATATATATATATATATATATATATATTATATATATATAATATATATAGTATAGTATAACATATATATAGAAGAGCAGAAGAGAGAGAGACGAGAGAGAGAGAGAAAGGTGTACCTGAGGAGAAACTGGTTTGAGTTATATAAATTAAAAAAAGTTCGGGGTCCAAAAGAATTTCGGGGGGGCGTTCTGACCGCCCAGAACACCCCCCAGTCTACGCCCATGTATATATAGTATATATATAGTATAGTTATTATATATATATATATATATATATATTTATATAGTATATAAATATATATATATTATATTATATATCAGTATCACGCGTAAAACAGTGGGCGTATGGAAGGGGGCGGGTAGGGGGACCAACCTTGCGCACCCTAAATCTTGGCGAAATAAAGAAATGAACCTTATATGTTTGGCAGACGACGTTTTTAAAGGTTTTTAGTAGAAAAACTGAAAACAGATAACATCAAATCGATTAGATGCTGGAAGGAGAGGTATTACTAAACTAACGTATTATTAACATACATTTTTTAGATTTAGTTTTAATGTTTTCTTTTTCATTATTGGCTTGAAGTCAACTAGCTGTGTGCTTTTTATACGCTAGCGTTCTTCTGAGCAAGTATTCTCGACTGGAACTGGCTCAGTATGTCCGATAGAATTTTGCAGCTGATAAAGCTGTTAATATATATATACTATATGATATATTATATATTATTATATATATATGTATATTATATATTATTATATATAGTTATATGATATATATTATAGTACTATATATATATATATAATCACTAAATTTTTGCCCCCCTTAAATGAAATCCTGCCTACGCCCATGGTTCTGATATATATAAAAAAATACATAATTTTACTTATTAACAACAAAAATCTACTAGAAATATAAGAAGGAGGCCCAAGGACACCCAGAATGAACCTATTAGTAAAGGCCTATGTGGAATTTTATAAGTTCATTCTGGTGG
>JABUQX010048376.1:0-5000 GCA_015478945.1 Trachelipus rathkii
CCTCATCCGGATAGTTACTCTAGGATGTTGCTGGGATAACGCACTGGTAATAATAATAATAATATAATATAATAATAATAAATAATAATAAAATAATAATAATACATATAATATAATAATAATAATAATAATAATAATAAATATTTATTAAGATCTTGTTAAGAAATAATATTAAGCGGAATTAATATTTTCAACGCGGGAAAAATGAACACCCTCATGAAAATGTTCGCTGTAAGTCTTGTTATTATTTTTATTTTAAATTTTAATTTTTTTTCATTGTTATTATTTTTTAATTTTCATTTTTAATTTTTTTCAGTCTTGTTATTATTTTTTAATTTAATTTTAAAAATAAAATTTAATTTTTATTTTTTCACAAATTTTTATTATTTTTTAATTTTACAAGTTTTATTTATTTTTGAAAGCTTTTATTTATTTTGGTGATTATATATTATTTCAGTTCCGTCCTTTCTGTTACATTACTGGAGCTAGTGGTCTTAACACCGGAAGAGGAGGAGGACGAGCGCACAACAACAACAACAACAACAACAACAACAACAACGGTTCTTCATCTAATAATGGGAACCTCGGAGATGATGAACCACCTCGTGAAGAGCGTAAAATTGCACGTGCTAAACGTGGTCTTCAAAATCGTGATGCTAAGAAAAGAGGGTCATGGGTCAACGATCCCGGAGCAAGAACCAGTGGGGTGAACGATCACAGAGGAACACCGATGGATGTTGATCCTTGCGATATCGCAAAAGACGGGGTAAGTGTAATTCACGAAATATTTTTTAAATACATGTTATTGTTTCAATGAATTATTAATTAAAGTAAGAAGGTTAGGTTAACCTGTAAGTGTAATTACAAATTATTTAAAAGCATATTAAGAAAATGGTAGATGCAGTTAAAAGTAAAGTTATGTCAGGTTAGGATAAGGTTGGTCTTATGTTATTACTAGTATATTTATAATTGATTCTCTTTTACAGAAGAATAACAAAAGAAAACGTGATGAATGATGATGACGAAGAAAATTTTACAGCTGAATTACTAGAAATTAGGACGGAAGCAGTCTCAAAAAATTCAGGGGTCATTGACACACATCGTTACAGAATCAGAGTGAATGAAGGAAATGTGTTCAGACAAGGTCTTGATATTGAGGATGCTTTCAGAAGGGTCATTCGAGCTATTGTTGAACATCTAAAAAAGGAGGTGAACTATGGGGAATACAAAGCGAGGTTTTGGTTTACATTCAATGACGGTGCGCGCAACGAATTCCACGTCAACATTGCCCATAAAGATGTAGAGGATAATGAAAACTTGGTGTCAACCTTGTGTCTCCGACTAGAGAGGGCCTTTCAGTCAGGAGATAAAGCCACGTTCAGCGATTTCATCGTTGAGGTCCAGGTATTGCATAACCCCGAAGGGAATGGACCCCTAATACCTGGACAAGTTGGTTTTATCCATCCTGATCTCATCAGACGTCATTTATTAGCAAGTAAGTATGATAGGAGGATTGATGCAGTAGGTTGTGGTTTTAAAGCTATAGCTACCTGTGTAAAAGTTGTTACTGAAAAAAAAGATAGGTAATTGATACTATAGTATATTTAGGTAAGAAAATATCTGATCAGTAAGGGTTAAATTATAAAGACCCTTTAACTGTCGATAAATTTGCTGTAATGGAACGGGTCTTAAAATGTAGGATATTTGTATACAGAAACGATAAAGATGGAAAGATGCATGTAGTTTATAAACCAAGAGAAAATGATAGAGATAAAGATTTGTACATAATTGGATGGGATGCTGTCAATACTCATTATTATTACCCTCTTCCAGACGATAAAATCAAATTGACAATAGGTAGTGTGAATCCTAAGAATATAAAGGGGGAAATTTTTTGTGGTCAATGTTAGTTTTGTGACAAATATGGTTTTTCATCTAAATAGAGAATGTGAATATTATAAATGTAAGCAATGTCTCACATATGAATGTCGGGGAATGATTGATGATAATAATATTCCCTTAAAGTATTGCGCTAAATGTAATCGTAACTTTTATAATGAAGTTTGTCTTCAGAACCATAAAAAAAGGCATGCAAGAAAATAAAAATTTGTGAGCTGTGTGATACAACGATGATAACTGATGCTCAAGGAAAGTTCCGACATGATTGTGTGAATATAAAGTGCAGAGTTTGTGACGAGAAGTATAACCCGGATAAAGGGGTTCATAAATGTTTCATGAAAACATTGAAAAAGAAAGAAAAGAAATGGCAGGATAAGAAAAATGTTTACACATTTTATTATGATGTGGAAACGTATAATCATAACGAGACGGATAAAGGAGACGGTAAATCAGTTATTGACATGGTACCGTACTTACTTGTGAGCATGGTGGTCTGTTATAAATGCAGCGATAAGGAATTAAGGAATGAACAGTGTGAGAAATGCGGAACTTATTTTAAGAGCAAATTTAGGATTTGAACGTGAAAAAATCTGAAAAGTGTCCAGTCGATAAATTCAAATTCAATTTATTTCAATTTTCCGAAAAACATAAGAAAGACGAAATCATAGTTGGCAGCTGCAATAATGGGTATTTGATACCCAATTCGTGTTCAGTAAATTATGGGCGAGACCCGGTGCTAGTGTTATTTCCAGTAACCCTGTAAAACTAGGCACAAAGATCATTACTATGACGGCTCAACATAACATTACATTTAAAGATACCCTCTTGTACATGCCCTGTGCTTTGAAGAAGCTACCAAAATGTATTGGGCTTGAAGGTGATATAGCTAAAGGGTTCTTTCCGTATAGATTTCTCACCCTAGATAATGTAAATTATGTAGGCCGAATCCCTGCTAGAGAGTTATTTGAAACTGAGCGAATGGACGAATCTGAGAAACGAGAATTTACCGAATGGTATAGCTCATTCGAAAATAGAGAGTATGACATTAAATCCGAATGCACTAAATATTGTGTACAGGATGTAGACATTTTACGTCAAAGTTTTGAAAAATTCCGAAAGATGTTCATTGAATTGTTCCAAATAGATTGTTTAACAGAATGTTGTACAATTGCTTCACTGTGTTTTAGAGTCTTTAAAACCCATTATATGAAATCTGATACTGTTGCACATATCAGTCGAGACGGTGATAAAAATTATTCGTATGAAGGTATTCGATGGATAGCATTCATGGAGAAGTACACTGGACAAAGCATAACCCATGCCCGGAATGGCGGTGAACGAGTGTTTAAACTTAAAAATAAATGCGTATATCCTGATGGGTCCACAGAGGTGCCTGTTGTTGATTATACACCTATTGATGGAGACGCGTTTGTAACCCTCAGGCAGCTTCAAGTAGACAACCGATTGAAAGCTATGAATGAACAGAGATGGAGGGAAATGGATGAGGCAGCGTCTGCACCCGGTGGTAGACCAGTGGAAAAGAAACGCATAGTGTACTTGTTCCATGGATGTATCTGGCACGGGCATCAGAGCTGTGATGATGGTAAGCTAGAACATAGAGGTGTCTCCAGTCTTGATAGGTATAGAATAACTATGCTGCAGGAAGAATCATACAGAAGAGCAGGTTTTGAAGTTGTGAGGGTATGGGAATGCGAATGGAAAAAAATGAAAGACGAATGCGCGGTAAGAATACTGCACGCTGATCCTGGAGAAGAGGAGGATGCAGAACTTCTGAAACCATATTCAATCTGATATAGGTAAGGACTCGTAATCATAGACTTATTATTGGTGACGCATTGTACGGCGGTCGTACAGAGCCTTTTATACTACTACCCTCCCACAGACGGCTCCAACAAAATTTATTACTTAGAGTTTCAACATCTTTTGTATCCCTCCTTGGGTTCAGAAGATCTCAAGAGTCCCTACATTCATACCCTGAGAACTTGTTTAGGAAGTGCATCCAAGACATTTCCTGATAATAGCAAACATGCATGAGAACATACTTTTCGGGGGTGGCTTACGTATGGTTTTAACCTCCAAAATTATAATTCCTGTTTTACCAGGGAAGGTATAAAGAAAGACTTATTTCACTCTATGTCGAACGTGTGCAAAGAAGGTTACGAAGGTTTGTGCACTCACACTGATAGACAGCGTGAGATTATGGGTTTTAACCAACACAGAACTAAAATTGGGCTGTGGAAAAGGCACAAGATTACAAGATCTTCGATAATTTGGAATTCAAACCTACGGTTGGGATTGTTCCACAGACTATGGAAAGCGTTCTGAATGGAAACACTGAGGCTTCAGGTTCCCTGGAAGGTATCACGGTCTCCACTGAACTCCTTACTTATATTTCATCGAAGCTTTTGAAAGAATTGAAGGTGTTAAGAACAATCCTGGTCTCCGTTTCATTGCAAAGTTATGTCTTAATTTTCTTTGGGGAAAATGGCGGAACGCGCACCATGCACAGAAGACATCATATGTCATAGTGACGTCAAAGTCTGGGCATCGGCAAAGCAGGCGGATTTGGAAATCGAAAATGTAGTGGTAGCTGGACAAAAACATATAGTTTCTGTACGATACACTGCTTATGCTTATAATACTTCAAAGTCTACAAATCTAGCTATCGCAGCGTTCACTACTGCTCATGCAAGAGTCAAACTATACAAACTCATGGAAAAACTGGGTCAAAGGGTATGTATTGCGACACTCCGACAGTTGCTCTTTGTAGGCCAAAGAAGGTGAGCAGTACCCGAACAGGAGGTTTCCTTGGGGATTGTACCGACGAAATCGGTGCTTGGTATTATCGCGACAGCTTTTGTTTGCGACTGGTCCAAGGAAATCTTGTGCAGTTCGATTGTTTAAAAAACAATGGTGAGTAGACATATTCTGAAGCTAAGGGGTTTAACATTGAGTAACACCGAGTAGTGATATTATAATTTTTTCGTATTTGAAAATTTGTGTTTAGATAAATCGATACAGATGCTGATAACAATACTGCGGGAATGGCTTATGGGTGCTGAGGAATATTACGAAGCGAT
>JABUQX010048376.1:7500-35252 GCA_015478945.1 Trachelipus rathkii
ACAGAAAACGTGAGTTATTATTAAAAATTTAACGGTTTTAATCTTCCCACACCATCTCTTTTTAATAGCTGGAGCGTAAACCTGGACCTTTTACAGGCCTGGTTCTCTGCTCTGAGTAGTCAAAATGTGAGTATAGCTGTACACTATTTTTTTCATTTCGAATGGGTAAGAAAATTAAAATGACAATACTTCAAATGTCACAAAAAAAAGAAAAATATATTTAAACTCATTAAGGGGTTCACCCAATTTGCTTGTTAGTTATAGCTGGGTTGTTCGTCTTTGTAAGAAATATGTATCCATATCTGGGAGTGATCCACACACTGAGCCCTTTTTGAAAAAGGAGAGTCTAAGGCTTTACGCCTTATGAATCTCTCTCTCTCTCTCTCTCTCTCTCTCTCTCTCTCTCTCTCTCTCTCTCTCTCTCTCTCTCTCTCTCTCTCTCTCTCCTCTCTCTCTCTCTCTCTCTCTCCTCTCTTCTTCTCTCTCTTCTCTTCTTCTCTCTCTCTCTCTCTCTCTCTCTCTCTCTCTCTCTCTTCTCTCTCTTCTCTCTTCTTCTTCTTCTGGTTGTCTCTTTCCTCTCTCTGCTCTCTCCTCTCTCTCTCTTATGGTCTCTCTCTCTCCTCTACGTCTCTCTCTCTCTCTTCTTCGTCTCTCTCTCTCTCATCTTCTCTCTCTCTCTCGTCTCTCTCTCTCTCTCTCTCACACACAACTGACACTGCTCTTCCGAATTCTCCAATCACGTTCCTCATCCATACTTGTACAGCAAACGTTGACACTCCTATTTTCAAATAAAAGCCGAGAGACCTGGAGTTTTATAAAAATCTCGTCTAGTTTCCGCTAAGGTCACCGACACCCCTCTAGAATGAAACAATAGTAACCAGTCGCAAACTAACGTTTGTCCTAAAATATTTTAACATATCATTCTTGCTACAACGGAACTGTGAAGGCTACTATTCAAATTTTGAAGAGTTGGCCCAAGTTAAAGAAATCTACTAACAGCAATGTACATGCCTGAAGGTAATCCGACTCTTTAAACGTAACTTTTATTCTGAATTATGAAGATGGTACTCCTCAAAATTTCACACATGCTATAATTTCATACCGATATGTCATCCATTTTCCCAAGGTCATATATTCACCGGATCATTTTCAAAGACACCCCTATTCAATAGCAACAATAATTTACTTGTTCTAGGAACTTATAATTTATTATGTTTAATATTTTTAGCTCCCAATTTTAAATATTACGGAACTGATTTAGAGAACCTTGTCAGGCAGCTTCCTCTCCTCGTAGTACTGTTAGGTAACCTTCATCACTCTCTTTGAGGTGAAGAATTAGTCTTACCTTGCACCACCGTTCTTGAAGAATTTTTGAACTAGTATTCGTAAACACAGAAGTTTTCCAATATGAGCAATTCGGAACATAAATGCGTCGATGTATCTCTCTTGTTGACACTTCCTTCTCGACTAATTATCTTAGGCACGCCTTGACGACCATTGTGGTATAGACCACTACTACATCAATAAAAAGTTAACAGCCAACATTGCAATCATACTATGATGAGCTATATGATCTAGCAGAATGGAACATCATTCTACAATTTCACAGCTTTCAGTGTAGAGAGGAATATGATATACTTCCATAACTGACGTTTTTGTATTATATTCCAACACCTTCCACTTCATGCACCTGGATCAGTCACTCCACGCTGGGTAAGCGGTTTTCCCCTCTCTTTAGATCTCAGGGTGCGCTCATGCTAATCGAAAAAAAATGCTGTTTAAAGTTTAAACTATACAAATGTACTTCAACCATCCTTAATTCGATTATCTTCAAAGCGGTATCTAAGAAGTTGTCGTATAAATGGTAGGGCCAGGGACCATTTTTCGTACATATACCCAGATGATATTACGAAGACTGACTATTTCTGAGAAGGGTACAATAAAATGCAACCTTTCTCTCCCCCTACTCTGTTAAGTGTAGTTATCATGAACACACAAGACTACCATAAAAATGTCACTTTATTAAATACCCACTTATGAAAAACTCACAAAAACCTCATACCACTTCTCAAACAACTTTTTAACTCTACACTTAACACTATACTCAAAAATCAACCCCTATACAAACAAATCAGAGCCTACATGACCAACATATCACAATTCTACGGAGTACCAAAGACACAAACAAAATATACCTTTACGCCCCATCATTTCCAATATAAACAGCAATACATACAAACTCTCACAATGGCTATCTACACAACTTAAATCTTTACTTGGCACTATTTCCAACTCCCATCTTAAAAATACAGAAGATTTCATCAACAAAACATCTTCCCTTAACACTAAAACCCACACTTTTGTCAGCTATGACATTATTTCTCTACTCACTTCTGTCCCAGTCCCACATCTCCTTGAACTCTTAACTAAATACATATCTGACAATAATAACATTCTTTCACACCCGTTTCCCATCTTAAAACAACTCATCTTACTTACTTTACAACACAACTATTTTCAATTTAACCAACACTTACAAACAAACACACGGACTGAGCATTGGCTCCCCCCTGTCACCCATGCTCAGTAACATATACATGGAACTTCTCGAACATTACTACATTCTACCCCACACACTTCTCACAGGTTGTGTTTGGCTCAGATATGTCGAGAACATATTCGCTGCCGTTCCAAACACAACCACCCTTCAAAACATTTCTGAAAATTTATTGAAACACCATACAGCACGATATAAGCAATTCACGATGGGAAACCTCGCATACCACGAGGAACACTATTCCTTTGTAGACACACTCATTACTAGAACCGGACAAGCAACCACCGAAAACCGCAATCACGATATGATAGAAAACGAACTCGACACCCGAGACATAGAAAGATGTCATTTGGGAGATCACGCCACGAAAGAAAAAAGAACAAAAAAAGCAAGAGAGGAGACGACGAGAGAGACACTTCCGCTTATTATTAGCGATGAGCCGTATCGATGAAAAAGATGACTTGCTCCGCACCAACCCACTTAGTAAAAAAGGAAGAACAGAACCTGGGATCAAAAACACCTCCGCGAAGAAATAAGAAATATGACCGACGCACCCAATATTAATTACACGAAGTAGCGCAGTATATTAGACAATAAATTAGCAAGGAAACTAATAACTTAAACACAAAAACAACCCAAGAATAATAAGGAACTCTCTAGGAAAAGAAGATTATGTAACAAGATTCTCACGCTTACGAATTCCCATCATAAAAACAACTGATATATAAAATGGCAGCTACAAATACATAATTTCCTCTCATATTGACGTACTTCCACGTCTTTAAAAAAAACAAAAAAACACTTATGTTTTTAATTCAAAATATGACAACACATCTCCATTTTATCCTCGCTATAATTTATAACTTAAATTGCTAGGAATTTTTTTAATAAATACTGCTCTATTAATGCATAAATAGTAAATAATACTAAATATAATAATAAATAAGTAAATAATAATCATTGTTATGAGCTAAATAAATAATAATCAATTAATAATAATAGAATAATAATAATACGAAATAATAAATAATTAATAATATAATTAATTAATAATAAGATAATAGTAAAAAATTTATTGCAAAAAAAAAATCAAATTTTTGGAATTAGAACAGACATATATAAACTTTACGTTATTCACCTAGAATAAAATTTTCTCACAACACAAACAGAGAAAAAAACAAAAAAAAAAAAAAAAAACAAAAACAATAACACGTACCATAAGAAAATCCCCCACTAAACATTTCTCCAGTCCGATGCAAAAGAACAGTCCTCCTTAACCTGTCAAAAAACCACAGAGTCGACGCTAGATCTATGCTACTCTCTAAGAATCATAACAATATGACAAAACTCCACTGACGTCAGGACAGAGTTAAATAACAACTCAGCGCTCCAGAATCACGGAGGTGCAATCAAAACCATAAGACAACAACAGCACATTTTTCAGAGCCCTCTTTCACAGTTAGCTATCTTTACAATGGTAGCTCTTTCCATTTTCCTCTTAAAGGTCACGGCTATAAAACTTAAGTGATGCTGACTCAAGTACTCTATTATGCTATAAATAGTCACCATAATATTATCGCAAAATTGATCAAAGCAGGTTCACCTTCTTATACTTAATATCTCTCTCCCATAGAAATCAATATAAAATAATAATAATAATAATAAATAATCATGAATAATAATAATTCAATTATATAATAATAATAAATAATAAATAAATGTATATAATAATAAAAAATGCTGAACTTAATAATTATGATAAGTATTTCGATGCAAATAAAATAATAATAATAATATAATATAATTAATAATAATAATAATAATAATATTAATAAATTAATAAATTTAATCCTTAATAATTAATAATAATAAAGATTAATAATAATAACAAATAAACTACGGTACTTCTTTTCACTTTCTGTTAATAACAATTAATAATAATCAACTCACTAACTCTCTCAATAACTCAATAATAATACATTAAGGAATAATAAAATAAAGGTCATAGAATTAATAATAATTAGTATACTCAGATAAATAAAATAATTAATGTAATAATTACAACTTAAATTAAGATATTTAATATAAACTTAATTATTATGTATAAATATAATTAATAATATTAAAAAGATGTTATTTAAAACTCAATGGTAGTAAGTATTACAATAAACAGGATACAGGAAATTAAAATTAATCTTTTTTCCTTGTATATTATATTATATTATTAAAAATATTATATATATTATATATATAATAATATAATATATTATTATATAATAATAAAAATATATATAATATATAAAATATATAATATTATAGTCAATCAACTTATATGGTTAACCTATTAATTAAAGCAAACCCAGGATTTAATTCAACATATATACCAATATAGTAATATATATTATATATAATATTATTATATATTAATATATATTATATATATATATATATATATTATATAATTATTATATATATATGTTAATATATATAATTATATATATATATATATATATATATTAATATTAATAATATTATTATATAATATATATATATACTATTATATATATATATATATTTAATTATTAATATATTATATATATATATAATAACTATAATATATATATATTATTATTTATATATATATATTATATATATATATATATATAAGTATATATAATAGATAGTATATATATATATATATTATATAATATATTAATATTATACTATATATATATTATATTGATATAGTAATATTAATACTTTATATATTAATATATATAATATATATAATATAATATATATATATATAATAAATATATAACACTATAACTAACAGTCACATATAATAACCAGTGTATTATATGACGTATATATTATATATCATTAAATATTAATACTAATCAATAATATATAATATACCCAAACTCTAACATATACACTCATAATAGAATAGATATATATTTGTGATATATGCACGGTAATACTAAAATTGAATACTCCATATTTTCTAATTTTGCTTCCGAAAATTTCATTTATAGTTTAAAGCCATAATTCTTGTAAGAAATTAGAAAGGCACCTTACTCCCATATATATATATTTATAAATACGTGCCAAGTTTTTGGATTCAAATATAAACACGGCCTACAGAATACGAAAAAGTAAGAGAAATAAATTATACGTTGTATCGTGATTCACCAATAAAAGACACTCAACTAGTGTAAGCGTGTATAAGTATCAATACATACATATATATTAATAATACATTACATAAATAATTGATAAAATATAAGTCAATATACGTAGTTATATATACATTACATACATTTCTGCCCCTGTTTTACATTTAATCGGATATATATAATATATACATAAATATATTATTATATTATATATAATATATATCGTATATACTATTAAATATAATATACTATATATAACTATAATTAGCATATAATGAATTATTAGCACCCACAAATATTATATTAATAAAGAGATACTTTAGGTGAATTTTCTTGACTTCTCTTTTCCAGAAGTATACTTAGTACAAGGTATTAGTAATCAATGTAACTAAGATGCAGTGAAATTATAGAATAGCGCGTTCTAGTCTCCATATTATATTACCCAACTGAGCCAATATATTGTGCTGTACAGCTTAACGGTAGATTACAGTACTATATATATATTAGTATTTGTATAGGACTTACTGAGTATCCCAACTGAGTTTCAATATTTCCAATACTTACCCACTTATATATAGCATATATATTATTATATATATTAATATAGTATATTAATATTAAGTTACAGCAGTACAGAAATAATTATTAGATTATACTATTGGATATATATAACCTAATATATATAATATTAATTAATAATAACTTTATATAACTCTATAATAATAATAATACTATATATATAACTAATATTATTAATTATATATTAATAGATATTGATATTTATTTAATAATAGTTTATACTCTAAACTATATATAATTATTATATAAATTATCAAAGAGAGATGAGCGCGTATCATATACGGTATCAACCGTGAATAATTATATTATAATATATATATATATATATATAATATATATATATATACTTAAAAATAAGCAAGATAATTAAAGATACTATTATATATGGTTTATAATTAAATATTATAAAGAAAAATATAAATATTAAATACTATATAATAATATATATAATTTAAAGGGCTGGTTGCCATTCAGAGAGAGGATACACTTCTTGATGTCTCTGCAATTTATTTATTAGAATAAAAAATATTTATAGATTTTCAATAATAATAACATATTAATATATAATAGGTTTTCAAGAATTGTTAGAACAACTAGGAATATCTTATATGAATAATGATCAGTCATAATAGCTCATAGGGCGTGTAGTATGACTTAAATAATATAATATAGAATCAATTATTAATTCACAATAGCAATTCTATATCTCATGACATTGAATAACCAGTTGTACTTGCTTATAATATATTAAATATAATAATAGAACATAAAATGATAAAGAAGAAAAAAAATAATTTAATCAGGTTTTGGGGATTTCTTTGATTAATGAATATTTGGGCTCACGAATAAATGCAAACATAAGTTATCCAAACTTTTTGGAGGAAATGATTATAATACTCTACGTGCTTTTCCTTCTCTATCATACTATGAATGAGCATTAAAAGGATTATAAAATCTAAAGGTGTTAGGTTAAGATGATTATTAAACAGGAAATAAAATGAAATATATTATTAGTCTAAATATATAGTTAATTAGAAATGAATACATTTCAACTTCGCTGACTAATACATTGAATACTGAATATATTAGAAAATCCATCAGGCATGATTTCATCTCAATAGCTAATAGAAGTCTTATATTATAAAAGTAATAAAATTAATATTATTAGTCATTATAATTTTATTAAGTAATTTTATGAAAATTTTTATATTAAGTATCGCATTTTATTGAAATTATTTTATTTTCCATGCGTTTATATAAAGATTTTAATATCAAGTACATTTTAAATGCATGCAACCTAGGTTAGATAAAGTGGGCTCAGACTTATATTATAGTACAGAATAAACGTTATATAAGTATACTACTCACTTAATATGGAAAAAATGGATAACAATATTTTCCTATATTTATTTTTTATTAATTTTATTCATATATATTACATATATATATATAAGTAGAATGATAATAGAATAGCATGGAGTTATATTTGTATTGAAATTTCGTTTGTTGTTGTATTGTGTGATAAACTTATTTCTCATATGCATTTCTATAGGTATCCATTATTGCATTAGATAATCTTTCAGATACTTCACAGTCTCTTAAATGTTTGGAAGCTTTCTCTTTATATATATTTATCTACTCTTAGAACTTATTTTTTAAATCTATCAAGTTATTATTTCTTATTTATTTATTTACTTTTAACAAAGATATACTTATAAATAATTCTAATTTATTTTATATAGTATCATATATAAAAGTTATTTCATATAAAGTTATTAATACTACTTCAGTAATTATTATCTAAAGATATTTATTCCTTTCTTAATTAATCTTTCTATTTATGTGTTCTTTTTTATCTCTATCGCTTGGAAATCTTTGTTTATTAACATTTCCATCTTACATCTTGTTTAATTTCCTTTTTACTCACTTCTAGTCAATGTTTTATATTGTAATCTTCTTCTCTTTAATCATAAATAAAGGGCTCTATTTTACATGAATCTCCATTTAAAATGTGTTATATATTATGTTTTCTTTTTTTACTTCTTAGAATAATTTAATTTAAGTGGATTTTACCAGGGTATACTTATAATCGCCAGTACGTCATATATATATATAATATAGCCTACTACTTATTATAGAGAGTCAGAGAAATGAAATTAGGATGTACGAAGGACTTGGAGTATTACTTGAGAAAATTATAAAATATTGACTCTTATAAGTATACTAAGAAGAATTTTAGCTAAGTCGTAGATATTATACGCGCTAATAAGGGAATCATCTTTAAAGGTTATAGTGCAATATAAAATCTTTATACGATCTATATACTGCTCCTATAAAAATTATCTTTATGATAGTTACTTGATACATGTATCATTAAATTAATGCGTGATATAGGAAAAATTCTATCAGAAAAAGTTATGACATATACTGTGACAGATAATTCGAGATCAATTTGGTATTAGTCAAGGCTCAAATTTAAGTATATTATAAGTTAGATGAGGATTGTACTCAAAAGCTAACTTAAATAAAGTTATATAGATAAATTTGCTTTTAACTGTCTACTTATTATATAAGATAATTTATTTGCTATATTAATATTGGTGTAATAAATGATTAATCAATATGTAGTTGAGATCACGACGCTTAATACTTTAATAATTCTGATATATTTCGAGAAATAAAAATATACCTGTTAACACTTATGAAATCAGGATAAGTCTTTAAATGAACAGTACAAAGGTGAGGTGGTATTTCTAACTACTACCAATATTTAATTAATTTTATAAGTAAAGTTTAAGAGCCTTGTACGTTAAGATTTCAATTACTTATAGAGAGAACAATATATATAAAACATTGGGTATCTCACCTACAACTGTTCTCTGCACAGAAACCTATCTCGGGCATGCCCACACGGTGCTGAATGAGGTAGAGCTATCACTTAAGACATATCTAACTTGATAGTTTGAAACAGTCGCGGCGGCCTTAGGCGAGATTTTAAAAAGCTTCCAAGTTAGTACTCTAAGGAGGTCTCTAGAGATATATATAATATATTGTCGCTAATGCAATATCAATTATAGTATTATAATATATATATACATATATATATTATATAAATATACTTAATATTATATATATATTACTATATATATAATATATTAATTATAATATATATATTATATATATATATTTAATATTATATATTATAATTAACTATATTTATATATATATACTGTAGTATAATATATATTATTTATATATATATTATATATTATTAATAATATATATATATAGTATAACCCTATACTGAATATATTAATAATATTATATTAATATATATATATTAATGTGTCTCAAGCTTCATATGGTAAACATGTTAAGTTTTAAGTCCTATTATTATATTTCATATTAAATAATTATACGTTTGCGAACAAAGTGTATACTAATGAGTGAATCCCAGGTGTGCCAGAAGCATGTATTATTTTATTTTATTTTTAAAACTCAATATCAGCAATAGTCATAAATAAATTATATAATATAAATATAAAAATAGTATTTAACGTAGTCACATCTACGTAATAGTTAAACGTTAAATGAACTAGATATATATTTTATTGATAAATTTATATTAATTTTGGATAATTATTTTTTTATATAAATATATAAATAAAATAAAAGTCAAGCTGAAGATAATATAAATATTACATTAAATTTTACGGCAACCGGTGTAATATGTACTACGTGTGATGAGCAGAGCTGAGCATCTTTATAATTTGCCAATAGCATTTAGTCAATGAAAACCTTCATTCACCTATCACTGCATTGCCACTTTTATTTACCAACATGTATTCAGTTAAATAATAAAAATATTAGTTATTACATTGATGACGTTACTTAACATTTCAGGGTTTCGTTTTGGATCGCATACCTAAACATAATTAAAATCAAAATTTTTAGTATTAAGCTGTGAAGAAGATAATATTCTTCATACATGTCTAGATGTGTAAAGTTAGATTAGTACATACTCCACAACAATATCGGTAGATATTATCTCAAATATGCATATTTATATACTTTTGTATATCATATAGTTAATCGTAATTGTTTCTCACACAAGAGTTAAATTAACTTTAGTGAGTATTTTTATTTAGAGTTCATAAATTTAATATACAATATATATGTTAGTTTCTATAGGATCTCACATAATATGCGCAATCATTATGCGTTAATTTATCATAGTGATACATGAGTTTAGTGAAGTGATCAATAGATAAAGATAGACTGAGTATCTAAGTCTATAGCATATATTGTAATATACCCATATAGTACTGTATATATTTTCCACACACTACATATATATTATATACTATAACGAGCTGCGATTCGAATAATTATAGAAATTGTACACATAAACCTAATATACTATTTATAATATTATCATATATATTTAATAATTATATATATATTTAACTATTATATACTATAATATATTTATAATATTATATAATAATATAATATATATATATTATATAATATATATCAGGTGTATTAATGAAGGACTTAGTCTACTCCTGTATTAATCACTGTAAAATATAAGATAATAATAATTATTAAATTTATATTTTAATAACAATAATAATACATAAATAACTTTTGACTAGGCCTAAATAAGCCTCAAACATTCTAACATTATAAATTTATTATTAAAGCTAGGAAATGCTTTGTTAAATAGTAATAGAGCTCTTTGAAATTATGTCTATATTGCAAATGAAGCTCATCAATATTCTCGTTAAATATAAGTTTTAATGTAATGAAGTGATTATCGTTTTAAATATTCGACAACTTTTTTTATTCATCTTTATTATGATTATTGATATGATTTAAATAAAAATTATATTAAGTAAATAGGTAGTTAATTGTATAGATAGTTAGTATCAGGTTCCAGCCATCTTAGTTTAGTAAATTTAAGTATTATATATATAATATAAGTTCTACAATTGTTGATAATTTTATGGTGAATAATTAACTATGATAGATTATGTGATTAAATAGATTTGAAAACTCAAGAAGTTTCCCTTTCCATTATATATGGGTACTGTATTATTTTATGACATTTGTATATACTATATAATTATAGTATACTATGATATATTATAATATATTATATAATATTATATTACTAATATATATTCATACTACTATTATAAACTATATTTATATTATATATATTAATCTAATATTATAATATTACTATAATATCTATATATTATATATATTAATATATATATATATATATATAATATAATATAATATATATATATATTATTAATTTAACATATATATATATATATATAATATATATATCATTAAGTACTTTGAAATCCGCATAGAGTATTATAATAATATTAATATATGATACTGCTGAAAACCACGTATGTGAGGCAGTGAGATTTATAAAATTGTTCTTTTGCTTTTATGAGGGAAGTGAAGTCTAGAGGCTTTTGGGGATCTCAGCAAATTTTATTTTTATCTCATTTTTTTCTTTGATTTAAGAGAAGTTATTTATTTTTCAGCTTTGAAAAGTTTTGTTGTCGGTGAATCTTCTAGAATATGACATCATTTTATGCGCGAAGATTTACTTTAAATTATTAAATTTCCTTTCTTTTTGTCATCGTGATTTATTTTGAATTAGATTATCGCACTTAAATATTGACCTAAGTGCTTCTGTTAACTTATGCTTCGTGCATTAGATGTTGTTAGTGATGAGTAGAATATAGAAACTTTCTCTGGAAGAACTGTGTATTGATAATATGATATGATTCTCGCACTTGTGTGTGTGAGCAAATTAAATTTGTTTTAAAATTAACGTTCACTCCTGCATTAATAATTACTTATTTGGAATACTAATGTGATGACAAGACGTTTTAATTGAACAAGTTGGGGGTGTGATAGGAATCAATGGATATAAAGAGAAACTACACTTTATCATTAAGTAAAATTATATGATATGTGTGATAGTCTTTACACGTGAAACTATTCTACATATGATAGTTATGTGATTTATTGCTGATTAAAATACAATATCATACTCATTATATATAGTTAATTGTGTGTTTTGGTCTCTGGTGTGATGTTTATAAAATATTATTGTGTTATATCTTGCTCTGTTTTTTCTTATAATTGATCTATATTATTACAAATACGTAGGTATACTATTGAACGATAGTATAATCTAAATATAATATATATAATAGATTAAGTTAATATATTATATCAGTAAGCTATATGGAATAATAGCACAAGATGGACAGTAGTTTTATTATTATCTATTTCATTGAGAATAAAAATAATATTAAAATAAAAGCTTTTCAATTAATTATTAATTATTTGATAAGTTATATTACTAAAATACTATTAATTTAACATACAAGATATCTAAACTTACTACACGTAAGTGACGTTTCTCATAACTACACTTAAAATTATTTTAAAAAGAGAGATATTTTATTAGCAAATAAAAATACATTCTCCTATTAATATTAAAGTACTGTCAACCTACTTGGTATATGAATATCCTGCTCATTGAAGTCATAATACTACCTTAAAATATATATAATTATACGTATATATATATAATATCACTTACGTAACATCTTAGTTACATTATAACTAATATATATAAGTTTATTATAAACCGTAATAGTATCCTTAAATTAATCAGGCATATATTAATATATTATTATTATATATATATATATAATAATATATATATATATATATTAATATATATATATAAGCAATATATGCAATTTTTTATTATAATTTTAAATACTACAAGAGTTATGTCATACTACCCATGTCACAAGACAATTATGCTTATGTTTAATATTGCATTGAGCACGTAATATAAATAATAGAAGCTTAAGAAAATCTGTCTCCTTTATAGTGTATGACATATTCAAGGTAAGATATTTTTTTAACTGCTATTAAATCATGATTTTAAAATTTGAACTTACTGTTTTCTTGATCAACCCTTTACCAGCACTATGAATACATAAAACTTATATATATATTAAATAGTCTTTTAATGTACACAAATTAGATGAAAAACTTTAGAAAGCAACCCTATGTCCTAAGACAAGAATGAATAAGGGTGAAATAGTTACCTCCTCTTACCTATACGAGTTTAATGAAATTCATACAATTTTAAGCTGTATTCGTATATATATATCGTATAAAGATTTATAAAAATTTATATTATATTTAATGTGAATAGAAGTAAACTTATTCGGCAGTTTTCCACGAATTGTGAACAAGCTTTACTAATTAATTCTAATAATGGTTTGACTCCTTATGTCGGAACTCAAGGTGACTAAACTATAAATTTATTATATTTTTTAATTTCGTGTATAATTATAATTGTCAGTCATCTAGCAGATAATATTGAATCGTATAATAGTGACATATTACTGATTATAATTTCGTTCAGATAATTGTGATACGCGCGGTACTTACTCATTTAAGTTTTGCAATTATTTCCAATTAATTGTGACGATATAGATAAATGTATAACTAAACATGAAAATAATTAGTGAATGATCGAAATCAAACTAAGAAAAAGCGCGAAAAGTTTTTTTTATTATATCTATATAATAATATATTTATAGTTATATAGTGGTGTTCAATAACCTAACGATAATACACACGTGGGAGATACCGCACCCCGATGCAGGTGAATCGGTGAGGTATCTCTCTCAGCCTCTATGAGTTACGATCCTACGGGGGGGGACTAACTCCTCGACCCCTCCGTAGGATGGTCTTCCGAGAACCCTCCTAGCCTCTTTCGGTGCTTGGGTGTACTATCGCGTAAGTTACCTCCGACTCACGTTAACGTAATATTTGCCCAATCATATCGGCTCTCGATGACTCATATCAAATAAAGGTGATCAAACATATCACCCTTTCTGCATATTGCTGCACTTATACATATAAATCCAAATTTATAGCTGACTACAAATCTCTCTGTTATGACCTCAAAATCATTGGGCTAAATACGGTCTTATGAATGACCAGCTACTATGATTATATTAATATATTAATATAATAATAGTGATAATATATATAAACTAATATTCACTATATTTACATATAAACTTATACTATATATATATACTGTGCATATAATAGTATTAATACTATTCATATTCATACTCCACACAACCTATTAATAACTCTTTCTTACGTTTTAAAATGACATTTTTCCTTCTCACGATAAGGATGTGCTATATCCTACTACAAAAACTATAAACAATTTATTGATTAATAATGCTCATATCAATCATCCATCAGAGCCCCCCAAAAAATACTATTTAAACAAAAGTATATATACACTATTATATAGAAGGACCACGTTGATATAAATAGATGCGAACTTCATAACAATTAAAATTTCAATAAATAGATATATCTCGAGGAATAAGAATAAAATTGTTGTAGTACAAGCTCAATTCTGTCTTTCTTTTCTAAAGTGCTACTTCTCTATCAAGATTATTAGCCTACTTATCACTCATTTTTCATAGCAGGAAATTGTGCAATTACAGATATACAAAGGAATTAGTGCGCTACATATCTCGCGAGAAAATACTCGGACAGTAAGTAAACTATGATTGAACTATATGATAAATATATATTATCAGTAACAGTTATATATATATAATAGCGATCATATATATATATATAATATTATACTTATAATATATATAATAATTAACTACTAATGGTATATTAATATTATTATATATATATACTATAGTATATATATATAATATATATTGATTCATATATATATATTAATAATATATATATTTATATATATTAATTACGTATTTAGTATTATACTATAATACGTAGTATATCACTATATAAATATATATATTTCAGCTTATATTGCTCATATGTTTGGCTAATCATTTGTGTTTTTACTTTTATTGTTATAAATCATAAATGTTATGACTATTGCATAATTTGCTTCAAGTACCGAGTGTATTAAATTTAAAGTGTATTACAAACGCCTGGCCCATAAGGCGTGAGGCTTAAGCAACATTTTTAAATATTTTAAATTTACAACCTTAATGAAACAAGGAAAGTTAAGAACCATAAATACCAAACTGAGATTCACTACAGTATGTAACTAATTAAGAGTATAATTATTGCTATAAAGGTTTTCTTGCTCCTTTTCCTTACCCATATTTATTCTTTTTTAACCAAAGGTAAGACAACTGTCTCCCTCAATTTCTAGAATTGTCACCGACTTAGCATCTTTTTCTTACTAATTAATCTACTTCTATAATAAATTATATATATATATATATATATTAGAACTAGGTAATATAATATAGATACTATATACACATTATATACTAAATATATATATGTTTATATATATATCATAGTATATATATATGTATATATACTATTATAATATATATATTATATATATATTATTATATTATTTAATAATTATATATATTAATGATTTATACTAATATTAAAACACAATTATTGCTCTTTCCGTATAGGTCAGAAATTGTTAAGAAAGGCTTCATCACTGTCTATTATAACGGATTTATTTTTTGTTTTTTATCTTTCGTAATCATGTGACGAATTCACATCTTTATGCCTTCAATGAATTATTACAGTTATTCTTGGGAAGACAAAACCACTGCTGAGGAAAGCGATGGCGGAAATATTTAAATTCAAGAAATTTAATAACACATATATTCCTATATCATATCGAGTTACACAATGAGATAGCAGATCATAGAACTAAATTAACCGACCTCAAGTATCTCTGTGCACAAAATTCATGATTGTTTTACTATACAATATTCGCTCTCTCTGTGGTGGTGTAGTAAATCAGCGTATTCGGTTTTAATGTACAAAATTATCCGCGAGTAAAAATAAATACGGACGATAGAAAAGAGTGTGCGTAAATGATCGAACAGACTTGAACCTCATATGCCAACTATACGTAGCATGTAAGTTTAAAAACTTACTCTCATAAATCTAGAGTATTCTCACCATTTTGGAGATCACGTAAAATTATTAAGATTATATCGACTCTCGTGGAGACTGGAGTGAAGTACACATCACGCACACACACAGGATCATGTGAGAGCAAGAAAAAAAACAATTAACCTCAAGAGGGTATTCTCTACACTGAGCGTCGGTCTATCATCCAAGGAATGCGGACGTTTTCTCATATTAACTAAGCCTATAACCCAACAGCTAGGGTGTGTGAGACCGTGCTTTTATTGAGTACACTCGCTCTTCGTCACAGCCTAGAACCAGAATACACAAACGCACTTTCGGTGATGGTTCCGGATTGGCACTCTGTCCTTCTTGCAAGAGGAGTGCAAGAATAAACATTCCTAGCCTCTTGTCTACGCTTGCACGAGTCATGCGCAACAACTGCTTATCTCACTCACTCGATACACCTCCTATATTATGTCTCTTGTCTTTTTTAGCCCTTATGTAGAAAGGTATTAATTCTCATATATCCTCACATACTTAATAACACTATAACACTTATCGTTAAAATTACGGAGTGTAATGTCGTAAAACGTAATAGTGGTAACCATTCATAAATTTTGAACTCATTACCGTTCTCATCCCTCCTGATTACCATCCCTTGAATAGTGACTGCACAACTGCAGCTGATGCTTTCTTGCCAAAGGACTTCGAAACCTCTTCTGTCTTAAACTCTATTGCTTCTACTATTCCACCTTAGGCGATTCCAAAGCTATTCCTCTTTTCCGTCCCTTCAATACCTATTATTTGTAATCACTATTTATTGAATTAAAAAAAATTACTTACATAAAGAATAATATATCTCTGCATACTACTGCTGATGGCATACGAGAACATAAGAAAAGAGTAGAGTGCGGTACACCTGGATCAATGTACACCTTCCGTTGTATCTACAAAACTTGTTGACTCTCGAGCAACACACTACTCTTGGTTAATAATCACTCCGTCTACTCACGGTCTTTTCATTACCCCCAATCGTTTAGTCTTATTTGCTGAAATGTAACGTATGTGTTTCAACCCTTAAATAAAGACTTTCGTTACCAATCGCTCATAACTTGTTTCTTTCTAAGTTTACTGAATAATCTATACATAAGCGAAGGAAGATTATATGCGAAAAAATATTATAGTAATCTTCGAATATATCATTTCTAAGCTTGATGGTTTTTTCGTAAGCAACGCTCTTTAGCTGGTTAGATACTCTTTCTTTTTTCGTTTCTTGCTACTAGCTTCCTGTGTAGCATTTCGGTGGGAAATAATCATTAAGCTCATGAGATTGATGGTAGACATCAATTCTAGTAAATCTCTTGACAAAATCTATAGTATACTCTCAAAGGCGTTTGATCTGATAATAAATCATTGCTCTTTTAAATGATCCTTATTCCGCTATGTTAATAAATTCTCTCTTAGCTGTAGATCAGTTTCTACGAATTTCTGTTAATATAGATAAGTTGTTTTAAGTAGTAGTAAGCGCCACCTCTGTATCATCACTTATAAATCTTATTGTAATTTGTTGATATCGTGACTCGGCTCCTCTTAAGATTTTGTCCGTAGTATTCTATCCCCAACTCTTTTTATACTATTTATTCGAATAATAATGACTAGTCCACAATTATCCCTATATCTCACTGAGCTTCATACATTTTATACTTCACTTCTATATTTGTCTGGAAGTGATTCTCTCACCCACTCTTATTTATCTCGAATTCTCATATATTTTGTGATAGGTTTCCTTTATTTTTTTCTTAATAAACCAACTAAGTAGAAATTGGAGAATTTTACCCCTGATTGTTAATATTCTAAGTTCACACTGTTTTATATATTGAATTTCTTATTTGGTAGCATTGAGACAAGTTTTTATTTAATTGCCTTCATAAAAATTTATGATTCTCTCCATGTTTCATTATCTCACTCACATTAGTTTTGTCTATGTTTACAATTAATACACAGCTAACTCAGTAGATGAATTGGCTCCTCAAAATCATAATTAATTACTTATATTGTTGTTTTATCGTGTTTCTTAATTGTGTGATTAATATAGTTTCCAATATTATCACTCTCACTTTTATCAAGGTTCTCATAGTAGAGTTGTGTATAATATTCTGAGATACGATCAAGCCAATCTTTACTCCACCACACTCTCTCACCTCCTATACTTTAATTCTAAACTATTAGATGCATAACCGGGATTCTTAATTGCGGCCGTCCTTGGTAAATTTATATGTTATAACCCATCATGCACATATTCGTGGGATGTATCCACACTACACACAACTCTTCTTGAAAAGTGGACATCTAGGGCATTTCGTCTATTAATATCTCCTATGCTCGTCACCTAACTCTATTCTCAGCCGTTCTCTTTAACTCATGTAACCCGTTCTCGAATAAACATCTTGCTGGTAATTATGTATATGTCCGCTGTAGTATTTATCATTATCTATTACACTAATACGACACTGAACCACTCTTCTGAAATCTCAAATTAGCTAACTCATCTATCCATGAGAAGTAGTTACTAGCGTGCCTGAAAACCCCTTTAATCTTACATCCTCATCTTATTCATCTCATCACCATCTTACTATTCTATGTCACTACCCAGACTTATAAACCTCGCTATTTCTATCCTATATAAGTTTTCAGTACATCTTATATTACATGAGTTATAAAATTACTAATATCATAAGAATATTGAAAGCATTCATAGTTAGTCTGATAGTATACCATATATTGTAAATTAATAACTTTCCTTATTTTTAACTCAATTTATCTATAATTAGTATAACTTAGGCTTCCGTACCTCTCAAATATACAGGAGAGCATAATAATATTATCTCAAGACTTTATAATACAATATCCAATATTCATTTTACTGTGTCATTAAATTTTTTACCTATAAAATGTTTTGTATTATATTTTATTTATTCAGGTGTGCGCTCTCTGTGTGATCGGCTGAGGGAGAGCAACAGTGGAGGCCGGGCCTCACTTCATAAAATAAAACAAAATTAAATGTCAAATAAATTATTATTAATAGAAAATAACTATTGATTTAATTATTGTCATTAACCAAGGATCAAAATTTATAAATAATGAGTTTAATAACAATATGCTATATTAACAATTGACTCTCGCTCATTATATTACGAGTTAACTACATTTCTCGTTGCATCTTGACGAGAAATACAATTCTATTTTTATTCATTATTTAGTATATTTGAGAAGAGGTCGATTTAAAGTCCGAAGCAGAGCTTGACTTTAGTAATTTCCTCATCCAAAAGAAGCGATAATATAATAATGCTTTACCAAAACACTGCGTTGTCATTTCACCGGCCAACGTAACAGATACCTAAAAATATCCTTTTTTGCTCAATATTTGAGACTTTTTCTCCACTAATAAAGTCCTATACTTAAAAATGCTATCACAATTTTTTAAAAAAATGTAATAAATAAAAAATGTTATTTAATAAAATAAATACTTTATAAAATATACAGTATTTATATAAGATAATTTAATATGTTTTTAATTTTATAATGAATTTATATAAAGTAAATATAATATATATTAAATGTAAATATTATAATATATGATATTATATAATTTAAACTAGGATAATATATGTTATATATATTATACTATGTAAATTAAATTATAATGCGCTCAAAGTCTGTTTTTTTATTATGTTTAGTACTGTGAAGTATTTATATAAGGTATTAATAAATTAATAATATTTATAGTCGAACGCGAGTAGAGATGAGAGTTCGACTCGGACGCGATAGAAGGTCCTTGAAGAAGCAAAGAGAGAGAGGAAAGTACTATGTACTACGAATGCGTTCTCCCTATTAGTTTTTCGCTCTCAGCATTTTTGTGGTCGGATATATAAATGTTGAATTTATGATTGCATAAACTCTGTTAATCGTCATGTGAAATGTGATTGTAACTGTGTAGCAATTTTCAAATTGGATGAGGGAGGACAAAAACCAAACCTTTAATTTTGTGCGTATAACATTTATTAGATTATCTTACAGAACTTGAATTTGATTTATTTAATTTAATGTCATGATACTAAGATATATAGTATTCGGCCGTGATTTATCTATAGTTATATATACTATTTTTATCTAAATTAAAATCAATTAAAATCTTTAAAAAATGTTACAACTTATACAACAAGGAAATCATAAACATTTTTTCGCTACGAAAATGCAGGACACGGCGGCCTTGAGAGGCAAAGTTTCTTCTTTTAAAGGACTTCCACGAGGGCAAGGTGCTAAATTATATTATCAAACTCAAGCTAAAAAAAAGAAAAAGCACATTATTATTCAGGATCTAGTTCATTAATTCATTTATTTAAATTTATTCTATTTATACTATAATTAACAAAAATTAATTAATTTATAAATATTTGTCGTTATCCATTCCTACAGTTCCCTTTTAGCATATAATTGGTTATTGTGGTTTGATGGAGTATCTTAGTTTTCCTTCAAATTCAGATATTAGAATTTAAATATATGAATTATTTTTATCCGAAATGGCATTAAGAAACAAGTAAATGTTTATTTTAATTACTTTATTATCAACATTGATGTTTCCTTCCTAAATTATCCTATAGAAACAGGAAGAAGTAATATAAACACTCTGTAATTAAATTATTATTTACATTCGACGCAAAATGTACCATAATAAATGATAAATCCGTCTTGAATTATGCGCTTCGGTTGCATTTCTTCTGTCCATGTTGAAGAGTAAGCAGTTAGCGCCGCTTATACAAATGTATAATATTTTGAAATAAAAAGTTATAGGGTTATTCAATGGCTATGATGCTTACACTTTTAAAAATATTGAGAAAATTTTCAAAATTGACATTTACATTAATCCTTAATTCATTTTATAAAAATGTTATTTAGATATCTCCGAAAATTTTCTAATTTTCACTAAATAAAATGAATAAAGATGATATTTTATCATTATAACTGCAAAATTTGCTCAAGCTACTCGTTCCTTCTCCTATCATCAATATCTACTCGTTCTCAAGCTCTCTCACGTGTGGCTCACTCTCTGAGCTCTTTCTTGGAGTCTCTCTTCGCGACTACCGTCTTCTCTTCTCTCTCTCATCTCCTACTCACTATCTCCTCTCTCTCTCTCTCGGTCCATCTTAATATCAATATCTATTCATATATTATACCTATATTATATATAAATATACCAGGATATATATATATATACTAATACTATATACTAATTATATCATATATCATGATACTATATACCCCTCATATACAATATATCATATATTATATTATTATAAATAAATTTTTTATTATTTAATTTTTATAAAACAATTAGATAATTCTTGATACCAAAATATTCTATAGTAAACAGGAGGCTTTTGATCGACAAATTTACAGATTACCTTCGCATGTTATATTAAGAAGCCTCGAAAAGGTTATCTTTTACCGTTGTGTATATATTTAGCTTTGAAAGCATTATATAAATTATGCTTTCTTGGAGGCTCAAATCAAAATTCCTCTCATAGTCAATTGATCTGTTATTAGTTAGTAAAAATAAATGTATTTTACTCGGCTTTATGAGTAGAAGTATGCTCACTTCCTTTGTGTGAGTATTTTGAGTTTTCAGCAGGTCTCGCATGCTCGATATAAACATCTTTAAAAACATATATTTTATACAATAGTAATAAATTAAGTATAAATTATGAATTTATACTTTATATATATATTTTTTGTACTTTAATTTTTTTTTAAGTAAGTAGGTCCGCCTCTGTTAGCTTTCTCTCCCCGTCAACAGCGTGTGACGCACTTAGATATTATCAAATATATACTTATATATATACTATAATAATATATATATATATACATCATTAATAATATAATATATATACTTATATATATATATTACTAGTATTAATTACTATTAATTTATATATATTATACATAATCTAATATCATAATATATATAATATATATACTATAATATACTAAGAACTATAATATTAAAATTATATAGTAAATTATAGTCACTAAGTTGTGAGCATTTTCACGTAGAAGTCTATCCATTGCGGATGAATTGTTTTTTTGCACATCTCAATTAGGTGAATATATGAGTAATTATTAAAACTTTCTCAAGTAATATATATATAAATAGAAGATTAATTTAACTAATGATATAAATAGTGGCTTACTCCTCTCATATACTATAATAAATACGAGGTTTAGTTCACTCGTTTCTAATAGTATTATCGTTATATATTTCTGCTTAGTCTCTCTTCCCTCTAGTATAAAAAATATTTAATACATATCAAGTTATGAATTAATCGTTAAATACCTTTTACAGGCATTACACCATTGGTAAAATGACTTATCAAAATATTACAAATTACAAAGTAAGAATAATAAATTGTTGATAACTGCTTCAAAGAGATATATCTTAACTTATCTCATTTATAAAAATATAGGATTATTTTATAAATACTCAAATTGTTTTTTGTACTAAGAATATCTCTCAACCAGAGCTAGCGGGGATGGGGTTTATATCATGATTTTACCTTGATACATATACTTCGTGGAGATAAACTGATGTAACTTAGGTACAATTATACTCGTATCTAAGAGAATCAATATGAGGCGTATATATATACCATCATATATCTATTATAGTATATACTATATAATCATATAATTAACAGAAAAATATGTTATTCAAAAGCTGTGATTTAGTTTTTTCAGACACCACATCTGTAGAGAAGTCAGAGTTTTATTAATATATATCTATCTCTTCTAGAGCACTTACTATTGAACTCATAAACATTTGATATTGAGATTAAAAATTTATTCTTTTGATATAATATTTTTCATTTAACTTATTATTCAATATAAGATAAAATAATAAAATACAATTATCAGGAATTTTTTTAATAATACCTCTAGAAAATTTCACATTACCCTTTTATATTATTTATAATATTAATATAAATAAAATAATTAATCTATTGTAGTTGTTGAGATATATTCTATAAATAGAGATAAATAATAATAATCATAATAATATTTAAATTGTCTATATTATCCGTTTAATATAATTAATAATCAATAATTAATAATTATTTATTTTATTAATAACTTATTTAACTATAGATTATATAATTATAATGATATAAAATTATAATAGTATTAATAATAATATTTTTATTTAGTTATTATATTTTTTATTCATTTCAAAAAATATAATATATTATAATACAATTATTAATAAATAATATAAATATATAAATAAATAATACTTAAATAATTAATAATAATAATATTATATAATAATAATAATTAATAAATTATAATAATTAAATAATGATATATTTATTAATAAATTTATGATAAATGATAAATGATTATGAATAAATAATAATAAAATAATAAATAATAATAAAATATATAATAATCTATATACAGTAATTAAATAATATAATAATAAATAATAATATATGTATATAATATGATTATATATTATTATTATTAACCTATCAAAACAATTCGACTGACTCAATATTCAACAACTATAATAACAACAATAACAAACAAGTAAAATCAAATAATAATATAATGAATAATATACAGTAATTTATTTAATATTAATAATTAGTATATAATAATAATAAATAATTAATAATATAATAATAATTAATTATATATATAATATATTTATAAATATTTATAATAAATTTTATAATAATCTATAAAGTATATACACAATATATTTTTAAATATTCAATAAATTTAATATTTATATTTATATTAAATTATTATTATCTATTATATTAATCGATATTATTCAATATTAATCATTAGAATATTTCATACATAGTATTTAAGTTATAATAGTATTATAGTATTAGTATTATTGATATTATTACAGTATTAATTTTAAAGTATTAGTATATAATATTTATAGATTCATTAGTACTATTATTATATATATATTACTTTATATTATATTAATCTTATTATTCTAATATAATATATATCTCAGATAATATATATATATAAGTTGAATTTTATATACATTCCTATATAGGTATCTATATATATATGGTATTATTATTATAATATAGTGAAAATTACTTTATATAATATAATATATATAATTTATATCTCGACTGAAGTTATTTAGATCGCATACTACTCGCAGCTAATATTACAACTGAAAGTCTGAATAACTCTCAGAGTAAATAAAATTCATAATTATTAATTTAATCTCTAATGTATAGTGTATGATAAGATTGTCGCTGGTAATTATGTGGATAATATCAATATTAATTTTTTTTTTTCATTTTTTTTTCTTATTTGTGACGGATTGTATCTTTTATTTTATATATTTATTATTTAACTTTTGTAATTACAATTTTCAATTTGATTTCACCATTACTATGTCTTTAAACCATTATTGATTAGTATTAAAAGTACCCGTCGACGACTGAATGAACTTGCAGCAGTTCCAATATTATTGTATATTAATCAGAGTTACTCTTTTAATACTAATATTTGTAGTAGCTTATGTAATCATTATATATCTCTATATAAGTGATTTTAGTTAATTTACAATTTGATTTTATTTTCTCATATATTTTTTAATTTTTTTCCATGTAAGTACTCTTTCTTGTATTTCATATTTTAAAATCAAACATGGTAAAGATATTATAACACTATAATACAATAACAACTAAATATGATCAATTACTATTTATCTTAAGAGGATAAAAGTTCAAAAGGTGCCAAAGGGCACATCTATTAAAAATGGCATAATAATATTAATAGAATTAATAATAATAACATCATTATATATACATCTTTTTTTTGAAATATGATTTTAATAAACAAAATCAATCATAAAAAAAATAATCTTAACTTTTGAAAAAGATAATGGGAACCATTTAATTTAATAATAATATAATAAATAATGAATATAACATATATATAAAATAAATAATTAAATTAATATATATATAATTATAATAATTAATATTATAGTATAACATAAATAAATTGATATAATATTATTAATAATAATAATGAAATAAAACAATAATTTGATAAATTTTATAATAATATACAAAATTAGGTGACTAATAAAGATTAGAAAGTAAAAAAACTTACTTTTTTAAAAATCGTGTTTAATCTCTCCTTGTTTTCCATTTAATGTTTAGAATAAAAGAGAATAAAATAAAAATTTTTAAGAAATCGTTTTCGTTTAATATCTCCATTACTTATATGAATTTCAAATAAGAGAAAAACTATTAAAAAAAATCGGATAAGTATAGTGCTCTATCTTTATTTTTTGAACAAGCCAAATATATATATCATTATATTATATATATAATATAATAATTCATCCTGAAATATATATATAATATGTTCGATATTAGTGAAAGCGAGTCACATTATGCGGAATCTATGTAAGTAAATAAATAATATTATACCTATGCCCTTAGTGTCCAAAGGGCCCAGACTCTTTGCGGCTTGGAATAGAAACATTTGTGAGGTGCTATTGAAAAAACGTATTCATCGATGTCTTTTAAACCGATTAAATAGTTTTAAATTATGATAGTATTAATGTTTTTTGAATTACTTGATCAGTACATGGCAATGTTAGGAATGTATTATCCACTTCCCACATTTGAAATAATGTTGTAGATAGTGAAATTCCTACAATTACAAGAACATTCCTTAAACGATAATTAACTTTTAGAGCCTCTATCGTTCTGTCACTTATTCAGAGGAAAAGCAAACAAACGCCATCAGGTGCAGGGTTGAAATGAAAAATGTAGTCCAGTTCTGAGAATTTCAAACTTCACATCAAATGTTATAACTTGAATAAGAAACTATATAAAAATGCAAATTCATTCAGGGAACGAAGGAGTTGGGGCATGAAAAATATTGACTTCCTCCAATTCCTGCACTGGTCCATTTCTGATCTGTTCCTATCTCGGTCCATTTTTTATAAGATAGACTACCTTCCTTTCCTTCTCTTAATTAAAAAAAATCAGGATATTATTTATATTCAAATATTATTCTTGAATTCTTTCTTCTGGTAAGAAAAATATTTATATATATATATATTAGACCGGCCAAAGCTTATAGGGGGATTTTTTTATTCTGTATTTTGACAAAGCATCACTCTTTCATTTATTTCAGGACTGTGAAAAAAGCTATCGTACAAGAAATTTCAGAAACAGATTCTAAACATATTTAGTGCTGCCGCCAGCCACGAATGAAATTGGCACTCGACCGCGTGGCCTATTCTTAAGCTTGTTGTTCTCACGGTAAAGACACAGGCCCTGTCGATCAAGCACCGTACTGTGCCCTTTGTAACTAATAGACTTTGTATATGCATTGGCAGGTATACTCGGTGGAAAATTTGAGCTATATCTCATGTCAATCGTGCGACAATAACTTAGTGCGAAATACAAATTGCCTCAATCGGAGCGATTAGATGATTTGCGGCGTGCGTTTTCTCTTCACATTGATAAAAAAACACACATTATAGGAAGCATGTAAATTTGTTATCTGATACAAATGCATAGTTATATACCACTTTGAGCAAAGTCACAAATATTTTACCAATAACATAAATAGCAAGTAATCACTACATATAATTGTTACCAGTAAAAATTTTAGTCACTTGAGGTCAGAGTGTAACTCACAAGTACAGGTATCAAATACAGAGAAATCAAACCACTCAAAGCAGAATGCTATACTCTAATAAAATCACAAAAAGTTGTGAAAAATGCGCTCTATAATAACATAGCAGTTTAAATGACGATACCTTTTTATGATATATGCACTCACACACATGATTTGCACTACAAATAATGACGGTATATGTAGAGGAAGATAACAATCATTTTCTTGCAGCTACATAGAGTGAGAAAATAAGGTTAATGATGTGCTGCACATATGAGCCACATTTATTGAATTAGAAAAGCTCTACTAGAGAAACTACGAAAACGATAAAAATAGACTAGGATGATGATAATGGTCTAATGCACGTGCCTAAAATATACTAAACACGTAGAAATATAATATATTGATAGTAGAAGAAGGAACATGTCTGTCAGTTAGTGAAATTTAGCTCAAGCTCTATCAGCGATAGCGTCAACACTCGTAATACTGATTCTAACACGACTAAGTGGTAGGAAATGAATCCTCAAAACCAAACCTGTTACTCTAACGGTGGATCTAGTGTTGTGCATATGAAAATAAACGATTGATGTACCATAACTCTGATGTGGCACTGACACTGGAGCAGGGACAAAAATAATGATCGTATGTGCTTTTTATGGTGTGGCAAT